>JAHWFP010180872.1:0-28863 GCA_023313725.1 Lithobius niger | reverse complement strand
TTTACCATACATCAGCTCGTTTCATAGTCGATTCATACCGCTGATCTAACGAAAAACCACCATAAACGGTACAAAAAAATCGCCGCGTCCAATGAAAAAAACCGGCATTAGCAAGTAGACACATGATTTCACCAAGAAGAGGCCGCCAAAGTTAACCCATTAAACAGACTACTTGGTTCATTGCCCTTTTCTGTAATTTCGTTTTGTTCTGTTTGCATTTGTAAGGCATTGAGTCGTTTAGTACAGGAAGTTGAAAACAATATGGCCGCAAAGTGGTGTGTTGATAAGTGACGAGTTGACGGCATTGACGCTACTAGACAAAATCCCCCAAAACTGCAAACACATTATTTTACTTACATTTTTCGTCCATATTACTTGATGGCCATTTCTCACAAGGATTCTTCAGACTGACTTGCAACGAATGCAAATAAGAGGCGTCTGTTTTGTCAGAACTTGGGCTAGGCTTATGGGTTTTTAACAGTCGTGGTGGATCAAAGATGTACATGAAGTAACGTTTGAAAGCTGCATGCAAAATATCACATGTATGATCCGTAACTTGAAATTTAAATTCTTTTGGGGATAAAAATAGATAGCTGCCAGACGTACTCTGCGATTGAGGTAAGGGCCACACGGTACCAGACGGAACACGAAATTCATTATGTCGTCCATACGTTGCCGGTCCGTAACTAAAAATGGATGTGGGAGCTTGACTTGTTTCTGTGACCATGGCTGCTTGCTGAGCTGTACTTGTAAATAAAGTCGACGATGTCTCCATGACTACGTTCGGAATGAACAGAGTTGAATTTGTCTTATATTTGAAGCTAGCAATTTCGCTGCTACGTTGGGCATACCAAGCGCCGTAAGCAATGACGCAAGTCACAACCATTAACAACAATACTGTCACTGATTTCAAACATTTAAGGCGCGTACTGTCATCCTCGTTGTCTGGTTGGCGATAATAGCGTCTTTTTTCATAATCTTTTACGTCAAGCAGTTTGGTTTCGTCGGACGTCATTTGAGAGGAGCGCAGCTTGATTCTCTATACGAAAGGTGGTGGTTTGTTAGTCCGTGAGTACGTCGTTCAGCGGATGTACCGTATTTTACGCCTTTACCGACACCAATTTCCGGGATTAAGAAATGCTCTCTTAATTCTGCATTATTATCCGCTGATGATGAAAGTTCGTTGTGACGGGACGCTCACTAGGAAAAAAATGTCCATTTGTTGCAGTAGCTGATCCAGGATGAAATTTTAGGAGGGGCGATTTCGCATCAGCTAGGGGTCAAAAACATAATTTTCAATAGTGGTACCAGTTCACAAATTTTAGAGGACTGGTGGGAAGGGGGGGGGGGGCAGAAGCAAGACGCGCGCTCTTTTTTCACTGTTTTTTTTTAACCAGTAAAAGAAAGCTTTTTGTACCTACCAATTCTTGTTTAAACTGAAAATTCAAGGCAAAATAAATTCGTTTTATACTTAAAGAGTTCTTATTCGATTACTTATTACTTGCTCGATTCTTTATTTCGTGGATTTTTGTCTTCGAGCTATTCTGTTATCTTAAAAAATTGTGAAATATTTCTGAAACAATAAAGGGCAAAAAAATAACATTTTTACAGGTTTTTTTACGTTGAGTTCGTCCTTTTATTTAGCTTTCGTCCATTTTCATTTTGCTTTCGTCTACTTTCATTTAGCTTTCGTCCATTTTTGTATTGCGCATAGACGAAAGCAAATGGAAGTGGATGAAAGCGCGAAAAAAAGAAGAAACCAACATTAAAAAAAAAACTGTAAAGTGAGCCTATGTCCGTATAGGGTGTAATCTTATTAAATCTACGCAGTCAGTGAAGATGATTTTCAATAATAATACTGTATTGTCAGATCGTGTGCCTGATTCGGTTTTAGGAGGGGCGATCGCTCCCACCGCCCCTCTCTGGACCCGCGCCTGATTTGTTGTGAATGGAGAATGTAGGTGGGAGCGTCGCCTTTGATGAATAATCATAACATTAAAAGATACGTCTTTTAATTTGGACTACCGTAAACTTAAATCGCCTATTAACAGTCCTGGCAAAACTACGGCCCACCCCTGTAAAATGCTTTAGCCTTTAAGGTCCAAAATCGTGAAATCACCTAGTTACAGCCTCCCCCACCCCCTCACCCGAGGGGGTTGTAACTAGGTTCTTTCACTAAATTCCGACCTTTAAGGCATTTTAGATCGTAATTTTTCTTCCAGAAATTGACTAAAAGCTTCATACATTCAAGAAAATCAATGTTTCACCCCCTTAAATCGTGGTGTTTCTGCACCGAAATGAAAGGTACATTCCTGCCGGTTGGCTTTCCTGTACGGCTCAGTTTTGCACATACTTCAGACGCGTGAAATTGTATCAAATGTTGAAAATGTTGCTACATTCACTCTAACCTATGTAAACGTTGCAAATGCTATTTCACGCCCTATGTTCGAATCTAGTAAGAAGGTATGTCCTTTTAACTAAAAGCAACTAAATAAACTAGTAAACTAATAAACTAAATTCGTGAACAAATGAGAATAGAGTCATTGTGTTAATGCTAGACTGAACACAGATCACGTACGTGAATGATCGCATAAACACAGAATTTTCTGCGATGGAGTTAGGACTGAACAAACACCCTCCATGTACGGAGGTAAGATTGGAATTACAACTTTGTTACAGCCCACGCCCTTTTTATGTAGAATTAATATTAAAAACCCATGGGTGTTTGATAGGCGATTGACGGTAAGTTCTCCTTTTCTTGAAATGATCCACGTATTGACAAAATGACAAAAATTTCAAGGTCTTTTCAAGGTTAGCTTACAACCAATTTCAAAGCTCTTTGCACAGTAAACTCTCAAAATTCCTTTTTAAATTCCAGTATTTTGCCAGGTGTCATCGTTGGCACCATATTGCTCTTAGTTAGGAAGCTAAACCCTAGTAAACAATGACTAACATTATGTCCTCCATTCTCCCGGCCCTCCAATGGGCAAGCAGAAATATCTAACAGCAAGTGAAACAGGACCTGCTCAGCTGCCCCTTCTGGCAAAAATTGCTTGCACTGCTCTGCACCTCTCTGTGCCGTCTGCCGTCCAATCCAAGAAGAGCATCGTTCACAACAAAAAATGGACTCGGCTAACAAATTATTTCCATTGATTTATGTAAATTTGATCCCTAATTTATATTATTGTGATGGCATTAACCTCATTCCAAACAAGGTACACTCACAAAATTAAAGGCTATTTCAAAGCTCCAACTTAAAAAATTCAAGTTTTCAAAGTTTTCAAGCCTTGAATTTTCGGTTTTAAAATTTAAGGCTTCTCAAGGAATTCAAGGCCGTGTACGAACCCTGTTACGACTTTTAACTTAAGAACACTGAATTTGTGAAACTAAAACAAATTTAGAGTTGAAGTGAACAAGGACTGGATATAACCCTTTGGAGGGGTTCAGACCGGAGAATTTTTCAACTCAGTGAAGTTGCGAGCTATTCGGCTGGCAATCGGACATGTACCTCCTAAACGAAGGGAACAGTCTGCATTAAAGACTGTCCTTGTGTTTTCCCTTTACCTTGTGAGTAATTTTTTTTTTATGTACCTCCTATTTCACGGCCTTGAATACTGCGATACTGGGACTGAAAGGGACACCCGGTCTGCCATATAACAGCCACGCGCTGATCGCCATCCGCTCATAGAGCATCGCAAAGGTCATCTGAGATAGTAGCTGCGTTCCTCGCAGCGAAGAATGCAGCTACTGTCTCAATTGGCATTGCGCGTAATAGACGAACCAGCATGAACGCATTAATCGTGTCGTCACAAACTAGAATGATTCTCGACTTTTAACATCACAATTTATAATTCTGCGCCGGCGATCTATTGGAATAATTTATTTTAATTTTTACTGCATTAGTATTTTCGATTTTTGATCTCATGGTCATTATTAAAAAATTAGTACATGCACACACAGAGATGAAATTGCACAAAGCAATGGTCATAGTAAGTGCGCAAAGCATCATACACATGCGTCCCGCTGTATATAAAAATTTCCCTATATTCAACAGAAAATCTCGTAGACACCACATTCTAAAACGGATTTTCATCTAGGGATTGACTAACGGTAAGTAAATAAAGCTTTTAGGCCGTAGTTGACGTGGAGAATCGAGAAAAATGGCGCTGGGAGGAAAGTCCTTTGAAGTAATGCACGAAAGAGGGCGAGGATTGAGAATAGTAGAAATACTGCATTGGTTAAGGAAAATGGGGAAGATTTCAACACTTCTTGGGTGCAGGTTTTATTCAGATTCGAACTTGTCCCCACTAAGACTGGCACGTCAAAATATCGGGAAATTGGCCACGCCATCTAGGCCGTGGGCCGACTATCAAAGCCATGCTTAGATTTTAGCTTTATCTTATCACTAACGCATACCATGATTTTTTTAAATTTGAAAATGTAAATCAAATATATCTTAGTAGGAAATTATACAAACTCCTCTCACTTTTTCGTGGTTCTGTATCCCTGGAAGCCCACCCCCCCCTTTAGGGACCCCCCTTCAAAATAATATGACTCCGTTTCTAATTGATGGAATTTAATAATTTATTTTTAATTAACCGTTATGAAATCTACTTTAATAACGTTCATATGCATTGCAAACCTAGTATGATAGGTTGGCTGGGAAATGGGAGTAAACATGAAAAATTGGATTTTTAACATAAAATTTTACGTTCACTCACGAATTACTGCAGTACTATTGATTTTTGGCAAAAATTATATCAGAGCGAAATTAAAGTTTACTTCTTTATCTTTCATTTGACATATATAATACACGCGCCGGTTCTTGAGTCCTCTGGAAAATTGTCATCGACTTTTTTTGCCAGCAGCAGTGGAGCTCCCCGCATGTGCCCCGTATTGGGGCGTCGGACGAACGTCTAACTGGAAAATCGTCTAATGGGATAATTGTCTAAAATCTGCCTAAAAAAAAAATCTGGAAAAGCATCTAAACGGAATATCGTATAATGGAAAATCATCTAAACGAAATATCGTATAATGGATAATCGTATAATGGATAAACGTCTAACTGGATCAACGTCTAACTGCGGTTTCTGATGTTATATGTATAGCCGCAGCGAGCGCGGCAGCGCGAGCGAGGCAGGGACATTAGACGATAATCCATTATACGAATTTCCAGTTAGACGATAATCCATTATACGAATTTCCAGTTAGACGGTTTTCCATTATACGAATTTCCTGTTAGACGACGTTCCGTTATACTGTTATACGGTATACGTTCTTCCAATAATGCGATTTTCCAGTTAGACGTTTATTAGTATTGTACACTGCTCTGCGGGAAAGCCGACCGGCCAGCTGCTGAAATCCGTTCATTCGTAGGCGTGTGCTATGCCAGCAAAAGAAAAAAAAAACTTTTTTTTTATCTCTAGCAGGCGCGAATTACGCTTAAAAAAAGGTTTTTCGTGTTAATAAAAAAAAACGGAAAAAAACGATGCTACTGGAGGCCACTGGAGGCATAAGTGGTTAAGAAAGAATTCTTTACTTGAAAAAAAAAAAAAGATTTTGTGAATGATAATACTTACGCGATTCTTAGTGCATGTAACACTATAGGGTTTCGTTCTTTTCAGTTCGTATTTCCAAACTTACTACACTGCAACCAGGGCATCGTGCCATTGGGGAAGGGGGGGGGGGGGGGGCGGCCCCCCCCCCCCCTTTTTTTCCCTCAGCCTCATCTCAATTTCCCATAAATAAGCACGATTTTGGCTTGTGCGTGGACGGCGGGCCGCCTGGTACTAGCCTTTCCTTTTAAAAAGTGTCAATTTGGGTCTTCCAGCTGTCTCAAACTCACAAAAGAGTTTCCCCAACGCTCCCCTAGTTGAAAAAGATTTTGCTCTACCCCTCCCCCGCCTAATTTTGCTGGTGTACGACGCTCCTGACGGCAACTCGTGTATCTCCATGAAAATTTGACGCAACTTATTAGTCGTCGTCTTCTTGTCGCCTTCGTCCAGAAGGTGGCATGTACACTATTCGTACAACCTGTTTGTATTTTTTCCGCACTTTGCCCCCAAATGTTGTATTTAACAATGTCCTTTGCTTAGCTTTGTTGTGGTGTGAGTAACACTGATAATGTGTGATAAGGCAGTGCATTGTTTTTTTTATGCTTGTTGTTGTGTATTGATTTTGAAGGCATCATAATTTGGGTCTTCGTAACTTTTTTCCTCCCACGGCATGTTGGGTTTATGGAAATTTAACCTCTTTGCTGTTTTTTTCTTCTTACTGTCTTGAGTGGGGGAAATACCCCAATGTGCTGACTTTAAGTTTGTTGTGCCCAGAAGGACCCACGTTTCTACGTTGGAGGACCGGCAGTGTGGTATGTTGTTTGACATTAGTACATAAGGAACTTTACATGAAAATAAATGTTGACCCAGCAAAGTATTGATGGTTCGTAGAGTGTTGAATGGCTTAAGCAACTATTCCCTGTCCCCTATGGAACGATCCACGGTAAGGTAGATAGTAACTTTTAGGGAACTGATTTGGGGGTGAAAATATTAAATCCATTCGTGAGATCCGAGGCTCGAAACCAGCTCTGCCCCATTGGTTCCCTGACAAAATTCACAGGCACACAAATTAACAACCACTTGAGTTGTTCATTCTTGTCGTTAGTTATGGGTCTCAGACAAAACTAATCAGAAACGGTCCTACAATTTCAGGGAACATTTTATATAATTCTTGTTCTCTGAGATTGCAGGTCAAATTGTAATTTACGGGTTTTATTCTGAAAAAACTTATTGTTTACTTGTGCGCCTCCAGAGTTGCAGAGTTGTACATTTTTAGAGATACGAACTTGAGGGGGGGGGGGGGGTTTTTTTTAGGCGACGTTGTTTTTGTAGTTATTGCTTCCCCCCCCTCCCCCTCAAATCGTACAAAATATACAGGGTGAGTCAAAAGTATTGACCCAGTAGATTTGGCAGCCGCATGATTTGGTTTAGCTGCCAAACAATCATTGATTGTTGGTCACCACGCAGGGGGCCACATTTTGAGATCATCCTGGGGTGCCCCCACCCTGCCCCCCTTAAATAAATTTTCTACTTCCGGTTCCTTTAGGAATAGGGCATTGGTCCCAATTTGAGATATGCGCGGGCAGTCCATTCCTGGTGAATGCAGAAAACAGCATGTAAATTGGTCCACCATAGGACGAGCTATGACCAAAACACATTAGTACAAATGTTGGCTTTATTGCATAAAATAATGTCATGAGCAGTTGTGTGAATTGTTTTATTGCATGTATTGCAATAGGGAATGGCAAACGTAACGAAATTGATAAGGGGTCGGCTAGCACATGCTTGTGCACATGTTTTTAGCACATGTAGCACACTGCCATTCGCCCTAAAGGAACCGGAAGTGGAAACTTGACTTAAGGGTGGCAGGGTGGGGGAAAAACCCTTCTTGATCTCAATACTTAGTGCCCTAAGTGTCCACAAAAGGGCTTTTTTCTTGCTCACTGATTCCCAGGAAGGAAGGTACCACTCACTAGTTGACGTAGACAGTATGTTTATGTTGCAGACAGCACGTTTGTTGTAACATGAGTTCGAACCTCGGACGGCGGTTCAAGGTTGAACTCCGGTTTTTCACATCTGCTACAAACCTGTGCTAGCGGAACCCTTATCAATTTCGTTACGATTGCTGTCCCTTACTCTAATTATTACATGCAATAAATCAATTCACGCAACTGCTCAGGATATTATTTTATGCAATAAAGCCAACATTTGTACTAATGTGTTTGGCCATAGCTCGTGTTATGGTGGACCGATTTACATGCTGTTTTCTGCATTCACCATGAATTGACTGCCCGCACATATCTCAAATTGGGACTAATGCCCTATTTCTAAAGGAACCGGAAGTAGAAAATTTATTTAAGGGGGGCAGAGTGGAGGGCACCCCTGGATGATCTCAAAACGCGGCCCCCTCCGTGGTCACCGACAATCCATGGTTGTTTGGTGGCTAAACCAAATCATGCGGTTGCCGAATCAACTGGAGCGATACTTTTGACTCACCCTGTATTATTGGTGCTCAGTACCCAAAACGTGTGGTTAGGTGGGGATTGATTGTGTGTGTGTGGCGGTCCCCCCGCCCCCCCCCCAAAATGGGAATAATTACTTTTTAGAAAAAATAAGTGGGAAACGAACGTTTATTCAGTACTACGAAATAAAACGGGACGTCTGGCTCTTATCACAATTTGATGGGTCTGAAAAAGAACCATATTTTTGCTTTCAAAAAAAAAAATTGTTTGGATCAGGGAGAACAAAGCTCAGGGAGATTCTTCCAAAGCCAAATTTGTTGTTCTTGTATTCTATTTACGGAAGAATAACTTAATCCAGTGTATTCTGCAGTAGCCTTTAATGAATCCTTCTTACTTTTCAAGGTACTGTTGCAGAATACATCTTGCTGATATCGACGCGAAACGATTACAATTACTTTCCTGGCTTGACTGGTTGATAGCTTTTCCTTGACATAGTTTAGAACATGGTGGAGTGGCCGCCACCTTTTTCAGCTGTGTCAGTGCGCCTTGCTACCAGTACAGCTCACTCGATAATTTGCGTTGCATCATCATTTTTTTTATAGAAAAATGAATTCCTCTTATTACGTCTGGAAATACTTAATTTCAAACGATCACCTACAAGCAAACAGTGCTTGCCAGAACCTTCTTTCTTAATAACAATATTTTTATTTTTCCTTCTAAAGATATTGAATTTTTCTAGTAATATTTAGCCTATTATTGCGAATAACGTTTGATTTTCATGAAGGCAATGCATGACGTACGTACGTATGTAACTCCGTTCCTAATTGATGGAATTTAATTTTGTTTCATTTAACCAGTATGGAATTTGCTTTATCAACGTTCATAAGGATCGTTACTCAACGTATGATAGTTTGGCAGGTAACTCGTAAATGTTTAAACGTGGAAAACTGATTTTTATCGCAAAATTTTACATACATAACATAGCATACTTAACTACCTTTGGGTTGGAAAATCGAAAGCCTTTAGTCGGAAGAATAAAAATTTAACGTCATTAAAATTGCTCAGTGTGTTTATTTATTTATTTATTTATTTATATGTGTGCCCTTGTTCTCCTCTCGAATAGTGGGGTCAAAAATTGGAGAAAGGGTTTGAAAGAAAAGAAATTTCTCCGAATTTCTGGTAGGCGTATTCTTAAATTTAAATTTAGGTCCTTAATGTCCCAAATTAACGAAAAATGACCGTTTGTAACAATCGGCGACAATCACACAACAATACGTGACGTCAGCGATTGTTGATAGATTTCTTTTCGTGGAAGCGTCGAAGTTTTCCTTTCCATGATTTAATCGAGGCCTCAGCCAAATAATATGCGCCCTCCCCCCAAAAAAAGTCTACAGCGTGTTAACACCAGGACCCACAATACACCATCACACCAGATCACCATTACATTATTAGACCATTACACCATCTCCCACGATACACTGATACACCATCGCACAACTACACCTGGCTCAAAATAAACTACCTTATGCACTACACCCAAGTTCCCCACTGCTGCATCACATATAGCCGGAGCCCGCACAAGTGCCACCGGGGGCCGCCACGCCGGCGCATAGAGGCACATCCACCGTTTCTCCTCCATTTAGGAAGAGTTCAGGTGAGCATGGAGCATACACCATAACACACAATTACACGCACACGACAGGAGCCGCATACTGCATGCTCCATACGGCCATCCGTCTCTTTCTCATCAAGGGAAAGTTCAGGCAGGCCACTCCAAACTCCGCACAATATCACTCAGCGGCACAGCACACTACATCACCGAGATTTTAGCAGCGCCGGGGGAAGAGGAGGGGGTTAAAGACTAACTCCTGTTTCCACACAGAACAACGCAATCGCCCGCAGCCTGGCAATCGGATGCCGGCCCTGGGAGTGCGACAGAAGGCTGGCAAGAGTTGGGAGAGCAACCAGCCACGGGGCCAAGTGCCTGCGTTTGCTAGCAAATTTTCGGCAGACAAGCAATAGGTGCTCTGGCGATTCGTCAACCAGACAAACTGGGCAAAGAGTGGAATCTACCCACCCATCCCGAAACCGGTGAGCCCTAAGCAGCGTACAGCCCACACGCAACCGCGACACGATCTTTGCATTGCCGTAAGAGAGTCTGTCAACATTGTACGTGGTGGAACACGTCGGGTGGACAGCATAGAAAGTTCTACCATCACGAGCAGTGTCCCACGCCTTCTGCCACAGAGCCATGGACCACTGCCAGATTGCCGTTTTTTGCATACGGGCAGACAGAACTGGAGTGAGCTGTTTACAACCACCTCGCGCTGCCTCCCGTGCCAGCCCATCAGCCACCTCATTCCCCGCAACACCGCAATGGCCGCACTCCCACCTGAGCGCGACAGTGCTACTGCACGCAGCCACCCAAAATTTCCACCCAATGGTTTAGACTAGTGGGTCCCTGACATCCAAGCCACTCCAGGATCTCCGGAGGAGCGTGTACCCCGCTAAAGAATCTGTCTGAACCGCAAAGGATGGCAGCTGCAAATCCAGGGTCACGTCCAGCGCCACGGAAATCGCCAGGAGCTCACACACAGTACTGGACGTGACACTCTTCACATAGTACTTACATTCTATTTTCAACGAGGGAACAACAACACCTATCCCCCCTTCACCTGTGCAAGCACGAAACGAGGCATCGCAGAAGACAACGCACTCAACAGATGTAGGTCGAAACAAAGCTTCCAATTCATGGCACCATGTCCAGGGGCTCGAAGGGCGAGAACACGCAACAGCCTGCAACGAGCCAGATACCTGTCGCAACAGTGATACCCCTCGCCCTGCCTCTCCTAGAATGCTACAGGCACGATCACTCAGAGGCCCATAGTCTCTCGGAATACAAGCAACCGGGTCCCCGACTCCCCTGCTAAGATTGCGCACGCACAACGCTACCAACAACTCCTTTGCTCGAATCTCCACAGGAGGCTCGTTGCACTCGACCAATAAAGCAGTAACAGGAGATGCTGCAACACAACCCGAAACAACCCGTAGGCACACATTCAAAGCCACCTGCAGCGACCTTTCATGCTCCTTACTACCACACAAGAAAGGCAGCGAGTAGTCAACAACAGATCGAACAAACGTCCGGTAGGCAGCAAGTAGCGCACCCCTCTTACCACCACGCCTCACTAGCTGCGGAGAATCGCAGTCCTGGCCTGAATCTTGTCTATCAGCCTATTCACATGCTGGTCCCAACCAAGGAAAGAGTCAAGGATCACACCTAGATACTTCACACTCTCCCTCGGACGGACCATTTGCTCTCCCACTCTGAGACATACTGCCGGTTGCTGAACATTCCCTGACCTAGAGAACACAATTACTTCCATCTATGCCAGGGCCAATAAGAGACCCCGCTCTTCCAAGAGAACACCTATCCTGTCCAGAACTTCCTGTGCCTCCCTTGCCAGTGTGGCCAGAGCATTACCAACAAACCAGATCGCGACATAATCTGCGTAGCAGACAATGTTCGAACTGGCACCAATTTCACACAGGACATCATTGATGGCCACAGCAAACAGCACAGGACTCACGCAACTCCCCTGAGGGAGGCCCCTGTATGTAGATACTTTTGCCGACCAATGCCCATTAACACGGGTAGCAAACGCACGCTCACCCAAGAGCGCCACGATCAAGCCAACCAAGCGGTCGCTGATACCCATTTTGAGTAAAGATGCCTCAACCCAGCGTAGCGAGACCGTGTCGTAGGCTGCTTTGATATCCAAAAAGACAGCCAACACCACGTCTCCACGCGTCCAGGCCTCCCTGATACTAGTAAGCAGAAGAGGACTGCGTCCTGGGCACTCCTACTCAGACGGTACCCAAACTGCACACCCGAAAGACAATCATGGTACTCTAAGTGCCACTCAAGTCGGCGGACAACCATCCGTTCAAGAACTTTACGGACACAGGAAGCAGGGCAATAGGCCTGTAGTTGACAAGATCCGATCTGTTGCTCCCCTGCTTGTGCACTTGGACAAGCACAGTAAACATCCATGATGGAGGAATCTGCACTCCATCAAGTAAGTCCTGAAACAGTGGTAGCACGCCTTCATGTACCGGTCCGTAATCCCTCTTTAGGTCTGTATACCTCACACCATCAACACCAGCGGCACTCATGTTTCTGCACTTCCGGAGGGCCGCATCGAGCTCCGCAGCAACCCATGGCATACCACCTACACTCGACTGGGTAGCATTCACAACCCCCGGTGGGGCAGACCCACTTGACGAAGCATACACGCTGGCAAACCTCTCATTAAATGCGTTTGCCATTTCCTCTCCACGCAGCACTTCCCTGCCCGTGACCGCGGAGCGATAAACCCAGGAAAGCTCAACTTTGGTTAGTAAGGGTTCAACAAACGCCAGGCTTGCGTAAGGGAGCCGGTACACCCTACACGCGTGCAGATCCTCTCACCGAACCCCTCTTTCTCGCTCCTAATTATGTACCTACTCTCATCCACAATCCCCTTATACTCCCACCAATGCACGTCACTTGGCGAACGTTTCCACTTGCGATACGGTCTCCTTCGGTCGCGAACAGCAACAGTGCAACGATGCGTCCACCAATCACAACGTTTCACCCTGTTCGAACTCACACCACTCCTCAAACGCGGTGACTCGCGCAGTCGCACACCTTGCCGCTTGAGCCAGTCAGCAAAAATCGCATAGCTCACAACCGAGTAAGTGCAACGCGTACTCGGTGAGGCACAGAATGAGCGCGGGCGCAGCACCACCGGGAGATGGTCGCTGCCACGCAAGTGGTCTGAAACTTGACAAACAAACTGCAATGCAATGCTAGGAGAGCAAACAAAAAAATCCAAGACTGATTCCTTCACCCTCCCACCCTGCCAGCGCACATACGTCGGAAAACCATCATGTACAATTTGTAAGTCGCTGTTATGAATTGCAGCAGAGAGTCGGCGCCCTCTGGTGTCTGCCTCTGGTGACTGTTGAAATCGGCTCCGAAAACAACTGGTGCAGGGAACTGCTCGAGCCACGCTGACCACTCAGCAGTCGTAGGACTCCCCGTCGCGTGGAGAAAGACAACCATTACCCAACGGCTGCACATCAAACCTTCAGCGCAACTGCATCTACACCCACTAGTTGCAAACCAACATTAACACGAAAATACGGGACTGACCACTTTATAACCACACCTACCCTATGCCCAGAATGAACAAAATCGGTCTGCCACAATGCAGCAGTAGAGGCGCTAAGATTCGCCGTTTCCTGCACTCCAATAATGCTAGCATGGCGCAGTAGCTGCTCAATTTCCCCCAACTTACCTAACAGCCCTCTCGCATTCCACGCAATCACATTATATTGGGTGAATGATGAGGTTAGGTTAGGGCCCCCGTTTTACACTCACCCCCCTTGTCTCCCCCTCCTTGCGAAACACTAACACTGCTCAGACTCGGTGTAAAGCTGCTGCGTAATTCGCTGCCATCTTGTGAAACTACACCCTCACACACTTGCGGCTGCTGCTGACCACAATCTTGCACATCCATGGTTGCGTACGTGTGTTCTGCAACTTTGTCAGCACTGCACAAAATTTTGTCTTGACTACACTCAACTTCCTGGACTGCTGCAACCTCTCCATTATGCACTTCACTCATTTCAACTTCGTCAGCAACTTGCGGGAGTGCGGCGGCCTCTTTGGGTGGAGACTATGTGGCTTGCTTCCTCTTCTGGCTACCCCTCTTTCGTTTCAGCAACAATGAATTGAGGCAACGGTCAAGAATGAAGCACGTGCAGTAAACGGGTGGAAAGGCTGTTGGAGTTGATTTACGGATATTTAAAATGCAATACAGAGAACCCAGAAGTTGAATAAAATTACATTATGCAAACACACGTGTTAAGTTTAAATGCTGAATGCGAAATTGCGTGTGTGCGTGCGTGTTTGAACCGCTATTCCTCTGGAAGTTAGGCACCTACAAAGATGAGAGCAGGACTAAATGAAAGATAATTAAATTGCGCTTCGGTTAGGCCGATTTTCATGGCTGTAACTTGCTATTATGACCCTCAAATATGCGAAAAAACCCATTAAAAAATATTTTATGTTAAGAATCAAATTCTTCACGTTTACTCCCATTTCCCAGCCAAACTATCATACTTAGCGTAACAATGCATAGGTACATTATTAAAGTAGATTTCATAACAGTTAATTAAAATTGTTTTTTAATTCCATCACTTAGGGACGAAGTTAGATTATTTTGAAGGGGGCTCCTGGGATACAGAACCACGAAAAAGTGGTGGAGTTTGTAATTTCCTTCTAAGATATATTTGATTTACATTTTAAAATAAAAAAAAAATCGTGGCATGCATCAGTGATAAGGTAAAGTGAACACTACAGGCCCTTGGCACACGGCCTAATCTAGCTGCTGGGCATCACGGACAGGTGGATTACAACACTGGACGGGTCACAGATAGCTGCCAATCTGCTGTCTCATGTGACCCGTCAGTTTGGCTGCAAAGCACTAGTATTGTTGTGAAGAGCTAGGCTTGATGGCAGATGGTTGCCACTTTCGACCATTAACAAAGTTTCTAGAAACTTCAAATAGTCAACGACAGATTTAAGCCATGAATTTCATGGCGACAGACCCACAGGGAACAAGGAAAATTTAGCGTTAAAACGTGTCCCAACCCAACTGATTCAACCCATCAATAACACCCTTCCTGAATTTCCATTCAATCACGATTTAAAAATAATATTAACTGAACAAAAAACGGTTTTGCCGTTTAGGAAAAGGGTGTTACAGCTCTTACCCCCCATGGAACTCACAGCTGCGAAAAAGCAATTAGAAAATGGATTAGAGCTCACTCGAACGAAACGAACTGTAATAATTTGAACTCCAATTGCATGAAACAAGAATTGATTTTACTCACCGGTAACACCAGAAAGTGAACGCAATTTGTGTTTGAAATGTGTGTGTTTGCCTAAAGTTTGTCGGTTTCTGTTTTAGTTATGATTCGTGTGAGTGATTATGTGTTCCTTTTATGTGTGTATTTTTAATTTTCAATTTTGTAGGCCTTTTGTTGTTTGCGGCGTTTAAGTGTTTGTGGATTTAAGTTTTAGTTCTTGTGCACGTATATTTTTATATTGTGTGTGTAATTTTTAATGTGAGAACTATCTAACTGTTTTGTTAGTTTAATTAGTGATGTACATACATATTGCAAATGGGCATGGAGGTTTGTCTGTAGCAATCGTTGTTCCCTGGAATTGAAATTCAAATTATAGTTCGTTTCTTTCGAGTGAACTCTAATCCGTTTTTTATTTCTGTACCTTCAAAACAGTGAGTTCCATGGGAATGGGAGCTTTAATGTTTTTTTTTCTAAACGGCAAGCTTTTTTTGCTCAGCCAATTCGTTGGCCTTTTCCACTTCCTTTTTTTTATTGTCAATGTGTATGTCCATTCTCTACTCAATTTTTTGTGTTAAAAAAGGATTATTAGAAACACATATACATATATACGTCCATGTTCTGTCCAAGCTTTGTCCCATGTCAATTATTTGATGACAACCCACTAGTGTGTGTCTAGTTTTAGCGTACTATATTAGCTCGATTCATAGTTGATCGTACAAAACCATAAAAGAAACCGCCAAGTCCAAAAAAGTATCAGCCTCAGAAAGTAGTGATATCATTTCACAAGAAAAGGCTCGAAAATTGACGCTACTCGACAAAACCCCCCAAAATTCTCAAAATCAACACATTATTTTACTTACATTTTTCGTCCATATTACTTGATGGCCATTTCTCACATGGATTCTTCAGAATGACTTGCAATGAATGCAAATAAGAGGTGTCCTTATTGTTGTTGTCGATTGAGTTCGTTTTGTCAGAACTTGGACTAGGCCTACTGAGTTTTAACAGCCGCGGTGGATCAAAGATATGCCTGAAGTAACGTTTGAAGGCTGCATCCAAAATATCGCATGTATGATCCGTAACTTCAAATTTAAATTCGTTCCGGGATAATAATAGATAGCTGTCAGTTGTAGTCTGCGATTGAGGTAAGGGCCACACTGTACCGGAAGGAACATCAAATTCATTATGTCGTCCATACGTTGCCGGTCCGTAACTAAAAATGGATGTAGTGGGAGCTTGACTTGTTGTTGTAACAATGGCTGCTTGCTGAATTGTACTTGTAACTAAAGTCGACGATGTCTCCACATCGACTTTCGGAATGGACGAAGTTAAATTTGCTGCACTTTGTATCGTATTTTTGAAGCGAGCAAACTTGCTGCTACGCTGGGCCATGGCATAAGACCAAGCGCCGTAAGCAGTAACGCAAGTCGCAAATAAGATCAGTATCATTAACCACAAAATTGTCACTGATTTCGAACATCTAAGGCACATACTGTCGTACTCGTTGTCTGGTCGATGATAATAGAGTCTTTTTTCAAAATCTTGTACGACAATCAGTTTGGTTTCGTCGGACATCACTGAGTGGAGCGCAGCTGATTCTCTTAGCATGTTTGCCATTCGAAAGGGTACCTCCACAGACTAACAGCTGGGTTTTTATCTGTAACGTCATCTAACGAAAGTATCGTTTCTATTTTGCGTCTGTAACAACACCTGTTTTCCGGAATAAAGAAGAGCTCTCCATGAGTGTGTATTCTTACTATTCGTTTGTGCGGTATAGTACAGGTGGTACACTGAAATATTATGCATACTTCGATTGGAATACGCCACTTTGCATGTGGGTACCTTAGGCCAATAGAAAGTTTTTCAGAGGGGAAGCCACCTCAATTTCCATGTAGAACACCAAAATGGCGACCACAAAAAACGATATTTTTTTTTGCTGTAACTCCTTAACCGTCAACAACTCAACAGCATAATGTGAAGCAAAAACGTTCTGGACTGGAAAAGAGATATTTACATTTTTACGTAAAAGTAACGCTTGGATCCCAAAATCGTATTTAAACTACATCACCCTTAATTCGGGTGCGCATTCCTTTTTTCGATTGGTTGTTGTTAAGTTCAAAGTGCTATTGCGAGCCTTCTAATAGCCCTAAATGGACATGCTTAGGATATTCTGAAATCGGAGGATCTAGCCTTTCCATCAATACTAACCGAAATTGTTTAACTTCGATAGGGACCGTTTTATGCCATTTAAAGGTGAAGAAATAATGGTGTAGCGGTGAAAGCGTATGGTGATTTTCGAATTCAAAGTGGTCTTGCGAGCCTAGTTGGAAATAGACATGCAAAAAATATTCAGAAAGGTGGGGACCCATTCTTTCCATCAATCCTCACCGAAATTGTTTAGTTAGATAGAGACCGTTCTAAACTCGTTTAAAGGAGTAGCGGCTAGTTTCAATTTCTAATTACTATTGTGCCATTGCGTGATTGAAGTCCTCTCTCCAGCAAAACTAAAAATATTAATTTCTCCATTCCTATTCAATATATTTTGACGAAACTTGGCCAGATAGTAGATAGGTCTGGAAGGTATATTTATACCAACTTTTATGCAATTCCGTGCAAGAGTAATAGTAGGGAGCCACACGTAAATTTGAAAACTGTTCACTTGTTCTTCTTGTGTGATACTGTTTCAGAAAAAACTACTGCACCTACCTAAAATTTGAAACATGATCTAAGCTAGAAATTTCCTTGGGCTTCATCCTTACAGAGACCACTTTTTTGATTGGTCGAGCCATTCCGGAGTTATGGGACCCTGAACGATCATTTAGATTTTTTTACATTGTTTTAACCATTTTAATTAGGGAACAATGCCGCTCAGCAAATTGCTAAAAAGAACATTTTGCCGGCCCCCAGTCTGGCCGGCTAAAAATGGTTTCTTTTTGCCTAAAACATACTTAACCTGGTAATTTTAGCATTACATTCCTCGAATGCTATCGGCATTCATTTTACTCTCAATGTGTCAGGCGGTGACTTGAGAGGGGAGGCTGGGCGGGAGTTAGGTTAAGTATGTTTTAGGCAAAAGAAGCCATTTTTAGCCGGCCAGACTGGGGGCCGGCAAAATGTTCTTTCTTTATTGCCAAAACAACTTAACCTGGTAAGTTTAGTTGGTGGCGGGCACCTCCTGTACGAGCGCCCCGGGATGCAAGCAGGCTGGAATTCCCCCATGAATTCTTTATCTGCAAGAGAACAATTCGCACTTTATTCAGAACATTTGGGCTTGACAGGAATTTGGTCTCTTTCGTAGGAATTGGTGGCCTTGAAAAGCACCGTTGATTGAGGGTCTTGCTTCTAGCTTGATGGAACTTGCTTCTTTCATGGGTCTTGCTTCTGCTTCCTTCTGAGTGCTTAAGGGGGGTTTGACCACGGTTCTGGCTGCGACGATCTGTCCCAGCTGATGTAGTCCGGATTCATCCTTCGTCATGTCTCTTAGGTAGTGAGATGTGAAGGTGGACTGGTGGTGCCAAGACGCTGCTGCCAAGATTTCTTCAATTTGGGTGGCATTATGGTGGGCCCAAGATGTGGAGATAGCTCTCACTTCGTGCGCAGTCACTCTCATGTTCTTGCTCAATTCGTGTTTGTCATAAGCTGCTTCGATTGTTTTCTTGATCCAGCGTGATACCATGGCCGCTGTTGTTTCACCGGTTTGGAGGTCCACTGGAAGGAAGAGTTGGTTTCTGCCTCTCCGTATGTCTTCGTGCTGTGTGCGGGCTAGGTAGAAGCGGAGAGCTCTGACCGGACAGAGGAGGCGTTCAGGTTCATTTCCGGGCCCGTTCGTGTGGGGCTTGTGTCGGAAGGCTCAAACGTTGGAAGCCAAACGTAAGCCACGGTTAAGGAAGTGGTGGCCGCAAGTTGGGACAGTAGGTACGGCGAATGAGACAAGCGGACGTGGAGTGCTTCAAACGGGACGAAGGACGATGGTTGGACGGTCGGACTCCAAGCGAAAGAGATGGCGGGCGCTAAGCACCAGCAGGCGGCAGGGCCATCGGCAGTGCAACGACGTGTCGTGGGTGCGGGAGCTCCTCGTGTAGCCAGTGTATAGCCGGCCTATAAGGCGTTTGTTGACGTGAGAGTTTGACAGGCCCGTCGCCTGACGACGCAAACGACATGGTGCACCGAGCGATGGTTGGACGACCGGGATAGATGCGGTGGGACATCGGACGGTAAGCACCGGCTAGAGGCTGCCAAGAGTTGAATTCGGTGGAGCTAAGGCTTCCTGATGTGGCGGGAGGCCGGACGACAGGAACACGGTGTGCTGGGTGAGTGGTGATGATGACGCTGAGAAACTTGGGCAGAATGTCGCCCGGGAAGATGGGGGGGTCCGAGCGGGGCTGATTTAGAGCTGTCAGAATGACGCGGACGTCAGAGTTGGTAGTTGATCCCAGACTCGGGCTTCAAGGGGATGTCGTCGTGCGACAGGGTGCAAGGCTACCGTAGGGTTTGTCGTCTTTGTTTGGGTCAGAGAACGAGGGGATGATGATGAGACATGGACTTGGCACTCGATGTGTAGCTTCAGGAGTAGGCGAAGTGTCGTCGGGGACATCAAAGGTTTGTTGTCTGAGAAAGGATTCGGAATCATCAGCAGACTTGCGGGTTGAGGTGGTCCGACGTGAGGAAGGCATGGCGTCGACAGACACGGCGGACGACTGGCGGTTGTTGTCGGCGGCAGACTTCGGATGACAGTCGAAGAGACACCTCACATGAAATGGCCGGCAATGAGCGTAAGGCCGAGCGAAGGAACGACAGGATAATTGGACGGAAGAAGTGTCGTCAGGGCTGTCTTGCCGTGAAGAGGGCCGCACGAGTGCGGGAAAAGGAATGTTGGATCGGGTGTGGAACGCACTCGGGAAACAACGGGAGGGAGCCAAGACGACTTCGTTTCCCTTGGTGAGATTTTAGACCGGGCTTTAGACGGACGAAGCAGCCATCATCGATGGTGGCTGCAGCAAGGAGACGGCAAGCTCAGGCAGTTTCCATTCATAAGGTAGCATCGTCGAGACAATAACGCAAAAGATTTGACAGGTCTTCAGAAGTGGTCCGGGTGGCAGAGACGAGTCGTTGGTTGTGTCGTCCGGAAATGAATTCTGCTTCCCTCCGTTAGGGGGGGGGGGGGCGGCAAGTGTAGTCGTAGATGATGTCTTAGTTTCCGCTTGAGACGTGGGGCGGTCATGAGTGAGACAAGCAGCAAGCGATGTCGATGGTTTCTGGCGTGACACTCACCTCAAAACACGAGCTTAGTGAACAGCAACTGTAGACTTGATTTACGTTTGAAACGTGGGTTGAGCCATGGTCGAACCAGCAGCAAGAGATGGAGACGTCTTTCGTCTTGATTCTTCACTTAGGACAAAGGTTTTTTTTTTTTTTTTAAATAGCCACGCTGAGACGAGCAGCAGTTAGGATAGCAGCCGGTGACTTGAATTTCACATGAGACACGGGATCGGCCCTGGACGAGACAAGTAGTAGGGAATGTAGTGGACAGCGACTGTTGTCTTGATTTTCGCTCGATACGTGGGGCCAGTCACAGTTAAAACGAGCAGCAGGAGGTGCAAACGGCTTCTGTCTTGGTTCACTCAAAACGTGGGTTCTAGCCACGAGTGAGACGAGCAGCAGTGGACAGCAACAGGCGACTTGATTTTCACTCGAGACGTGGGGTCAGCCACGGTCGAGACAAGCAGCAAGAGGTGCGAACGGCTTCCGTCTTGGTTCTCTGGGACGTGGGTTTTAGCCACGAGTGAGACGAGCAGCAGTAAACGGCAACAGGTGACTTGATTTTCACTCGAGACGTGGGGTTAGCCACGGTCGAGACAAGCAGCAATAGGTGCAAACGGCTTCCGTCTTGGTTCACTCAAACGTGGGTTTTAGCCACGAGTGAGACGAGCAGCAGAGACAGCAACAGGTGACTTGATTTTCACTCGAGACGTGGGGTTAGTCACGGTCGAGACAAGCAGCAAGAGGTGCAAACGGCTTCCGTCTTGGCTCACTCAGACGTGGGTTCTAGCCACGAGTGAGACGAGCAGCAGTAGACAGTAACAAGTGACATGATTTTCACTCTAGACGTGGGGTTAGCCACGGTCGAGACAAGCAGCAGAGGACAGGAACAGTGCCGGCTTCACTCGAATTAGGCCTTGAGTCTTGATCCCGTTGTTTGAAAACTAGAACGTGATGACATCGTGTAACCAAAACTCAGTAGCAAATACAGCCGTTTCTGGAAATAATCGTAACCGAAGCGGGAGTCAGACGGGTTGCTTGTGACACGTCACATCCGGGAATTTGGTGCGGGAAGTGGCCGAGAGGGCTAGAGCTCTGTCGTGGCGTATGGCGGGCGGCGATGAGCTACGCGTTCACCGAGCGACAGAGACGTGTCATCAGTTGTGTCGTCCGGGAAAAGAAAACACTTCTGGCCGGAAGAGCTGTATAGCGGGCGGCGATGAGCTGCGCTTTCTTCGAGCGACAGAGTGACGTTGATTGACCCAGGAGGCAGCGGGGCTTAGCGTCTTTGTTTCGTGAGGCGAATCAAAGGCCTGTTGTCAGGTCACGGTTGATGACAGGGGCGTCCGGCACCTTGGTGGGCTTGAACAGGAAGCAGTCTGGGACAGTCTGCTCTACAGTCTTTAAATGAGCTGCGAGCGACAGGGTAGTTTCATCTGGGGTGTCGTCTGGGAACCTGATGCGCTTCTTGGTAGCAGGGGCGGGCAACAGAGGGCGACGCGATGACAGTGTGTCGTCCGACTTGCTCTTGGGTGCCGTAGCCAGGGGGTGGGGCTAGAAGCGGCACGCCTGTGCCCTTCGTGGCTTAATGTGGACGCAACCCAGTTCTGGGTGCGGGCCTTGCGTACCGATGATGTGCAGGAAGGAGGCGGCATCGGCTTGACTTGGAGGTGACGGACAGTGTCATGTACGATTTCCTGTATGACACTGTAGCTACCACTGAGGCCTTTCCGGGAGGAGTTGGACAACAGGTCGAGCGGCGAGTCCCGGTCTGGAGAATGGGCAAGTGTCGCACAGCGGAGGTTCCGCTTGGCGGCCCGGTAGGAGTCTTTGGCGACTTGAAGGTCGTGCTGGACGGACGACAGGTCCAACGGGGCAGGAGGCGGCATGCGCTGGCCCGGGAGGAGTGGGGAGTCAGGCGATACGACAGCAGCAGCAGGCGTGACATCGGGAAGTGTCGTGCGGGCAGGGTCGTAAGCGTCGAGGTCGAGGGCGGAAGCCCAATGGCTGCCAAGATCGACGTGAGCAAGAGCACGAGGATGAACGTCGGAAGAATGATGGGCTTTCGAAGCGAGGGTTTTTTTGGGGAGGAAGTCAATTTTCCAAACGACAGTTGGGGAACCGGGGAGCGAGGTGGTGTGGAGACACCTCTGGAGGAAAATGAATGCCGATAGTGTGCGCGCTGTCGCTTTTATAAGGGAGGACCGCGCCGCGCATGCGCGGTGGGATATGCAAGCAGGCGTCTACAGGCTGGAAGTAACCTCCAGGGGAACGTCACATTCGAGAAATGTAATGCTAAAATTACCAGGTTAAGTTGTTTTGGCAATAAAGAAAGTTAATTGTTGAAGGGTAAAATGAAAGAATTGGGTAGAATGAAAGGCGGTTGTTGAGTTGACTGGTTTAAGTGTATGTTGGATTAAGTAGTTTTAGGGTTCAGATTTGTTGATTATAGATGATGTAGGGAGCGTACGATTTCGGGCCAGGGCCCTGGAAATAAATTGAATTGAAAGAATCCGTGTTTCAGCTAAACGCATATAGATTTAAACTAAACTAAGCTACGTTGTAGGCCTCGAAATTGGCAGCTAGAAACGATAGAATGGCGTATTAATATCGTAGATATAGGCTTTCAGAGCTAAGTTGAATTGTTTCAAAGTGGCCAGCAACAATCGACTGCATGCATAAACCTTTGTGGCGCGACCTGAATCATATATCTATATATTTAGACACACGGTAGTATGTCGCCGCCAAGTAATAGTAGATCATCCGATTGTAGACATCCGATTGTTAAAAAATGATTGTTGATGAAAAAAAGGCTGCCTTCACTAGCAGATTGTCTTTTAACTGAAACCAACTTGTACCTGATTTCAGCATACTGGTGTAAATTCCCCATGCGGTAGAAATCTTTGCAAATCGTTTGAATCAGGTGTCTTGGGTCCAGTAACGAAGAAAACGTCAACACGAAAATGTGGGAACGTGTCCTTCATGGAGAGAAAGTGTCCTCAATAACGTTGATTTGTGTTACTGGTAACTAGTAACTAGTCTGCAGGCTCCAATGTTAATTCTCATAGGGTATAGCGACACGTCTACAGCTGATTAGGGAAAGTTGCCAGGTCTAAATTTCGGCAGACAGGTAAAGCGTCATATGGGGAAGTGCCTTTTTCTGAAATGGGGGTTGCAGCTAGAAGCACGTGGCCCTGAAGTGGCTCGTAAGTGCAAAATTATTGTTGTAACCATTGTTTGTATTGTCATCCAACAGTAGATTGTAACATGCTTAAGTGTTACACGCTTATCGTTTCAGTACCTAATTGTCAGAATTCATTGTTGTTGCAAATAGGTGGATCCAGTTGCATGTGGACACCAGAGGGCGCAGACTTGCTGAAGCTATTCAAGCCACTGGCTTGCAGATCCTTCATGATGGTTCACCAACTTTTGTGCGCTGGCAGCGTGGCGTGGTCCAAGAATCTGTTCTAGATTTTTTCGTTTGTTCTCCGTATATATCTAGTATGTTTCGCTGTCAAGTTTCGGATGATCTGCGCGGAAGTGATCATCTGCCTGTGCTTTTGTATTCTAAGGTGTCTTCAGTTGCTGCGCATGTGAGGCCGTGTATGCGTGGTCGACCGATTATAGGCAACGGGATTTTTTCGCTCTGGGTGCAACGGCATGCACAAGGGTTGTCTAGAAAGTCTGTGTGCACGCAAAAAGTTTCACGACCGGTGTGGTGGTCGCACAAATGCACGGTTGCAGTGCGTGATCGACGCCGGGCCTATCGACGGTGGAAGAGGACTCCCTGTGATACACACTGGTGGGAGTACAGAGGTGTTGTGGATGAGAGTAAGTTTATTCTTAGAAGTGAGAAAAAGGGCTTTGGAGAGAAGTTGTGTGTGAAAGTTGGCGGGGCGCGCTCGCTCACGCTGGCCTGGCGTTTGCTCAGCCCGGGTGCTGTGAGATCAGCGACCTCTTGGGTCTTTGGTCCGCCAGGTCCAAGTAGAGGAGTCCTTCGTGGTAATGATATGGCAGAAGCTTTTAACACGCGGTTTGCTAGTGTCTACGCGCTAGGTAGCGGCTCGGCTCCGCCTGCAATGCCGATCTCATCTTCATCGTTGTCGCATGGTGGAGATGTGCCGTGGGTTCGCGCTGAATTCCGGTCGGCATTACGAAAGTGTAGGAACTCCAGTGCTGTAGGTGTGGATGGGGTCGGCTACATGGATTTAAAGAAAGATGTTGAAGCATCGTGCGACAGTATGCTTCCCCTCTTCTGTAAGCTTTTGGAGGGAGCAGACATCCCTCCATCATGGATGTTTACTGTCCTTGTTCCTGTACACAAACAAGGCAGTACGCGGTCGGAACTGTTCAATTATAGGCCTATCGCTTTGTTATCCTGTCTCCGGAAGGTACTTGAGCGGATGATTGTCAAGCGCTTGGAGTGGCACTTAGAATACCATGACTGTCTGGCTAGTGTCCAGTTCGGTTACCGACAAGACCGGAGTGCCCAGGACGCAGTCCTTTTTCTGCTTTCCAGTATTAGGGAGGCGTGGATGCGTGGGGATATTGTGTTGGCTGTCTTTCTAGATATTAAAGCAGCCTATGACACAGTTTCCATTTCCTGGGTTGAGGCTTCCCTCCGCAGAATGGGCGTCAGTGAGCGTTTAGTTGGGTTGATTGTTGCACTCCTCGGCAAGCGTGAGTAGATCCCAGGGGGCACCTTGGTCTCGGGCTATCTCGGGATACTGTATGGGCTCTGTTCTTCTGGTTTTGTTCTTCTGGTTTTCTGGTGTTATAATAAGTTAGCCATAAGTTAGATGGGATGTATGGTCACGGACCTGTAGATTCCTGTAATAAATGATTTGAGATTTGAGCGTGAGTTTGCCACTCGTGTTGGTGTACATTGGTCGACCACGGACTCAACGAGCAGAGGCCTCCCGCAAGGAAGCTGCCTCAGCCCTGCATTGTTTGGGGTTGCCATCAACGACGTCCTAGTCGAAATTGGGGCGCGTTCAAATATCGTCTGTTATGCGGATGATGTTGCTGTCTGGTTTGTTGGCTGTAATCTAGCCGTTCTAACGTGTGAGGCTCAAGCTGTTCTCGACAGGATTGCCTGCCTCTTGCAAGAGCGTGGTCTTTTGCTGGCTCCGACCAAGACAGAGGTTGTGGTATTCTCCCGCACGACGAATATTAGTCAGCCAACAGTAGCACTTACGGTTGGTGGGCAAGTTGTGAGTCCGAAGGCTAGTGTTAAATACCTGGGAGTGGTTCTGGACTCCAGGCTCACCTGGGATCTGCATGTCAGTAACACCCGTAACAAGATTCTTGCGAGGACGGCAATACTGCGTCAGTTAGCGCATAAGAGTGTCGTGAGGGGAGCACTTCTTGCGACGTACCGCACGTTTGTGCGGTCTGTACTGGATTACTCTCTGCCATTCTTGAGTGGTGTGCGCCGGCATGAAAATTCGCTGCAAGTTGCAGTGAATGTGTGTTTGCGTGCTGTTACTGGGTGTGTAGCAACAACGCCCGTAAGTGCGCTGTGTGTTGAGTGCAACGAACCTCCTGTTGAGCTGCGGGCGCGAGAACTTTTGGTTACGCTCTGCCTACGCAATCTCAGTAGGGGTCAAGATGACCCAGTAGCCAAGATCCTAAGTGATTATGGGACTTTGAGTGAGCGTGCGCGAAGTGTGCTTGGGGAGGCAGGTCGTGGAGTCACTCTTCTCCGCCAAGTGACTGGTGCTGCTTCGGTAGCGCGCGCTAGGCCCCTGAGTCCTTGGACTTGGTGCCATGAATTGCAGGCTGTGTTTTCGTATCAACCAGCTGAGTGTGAGGTGTTTTGTGATGCCTCGTTTCTCCCTGCATCGCGTGTCGGAGGTATTGGTGTTGCGGTACCTTCACTGAAGATTGAGTGCAAGCGCGTCATTCGCGATGCGACGTCCAGCACAATGTGTGAGCTGCTTGCGATTTCTGTAGCGCTCGATGTCGCACTGGACCTGTCTCTCCCCTCCTTTGTAATTTTGACAGATTCCCAAGCGGCCTATCGGCTTTTGCGTAGCTCGTGGGAGTGTCTCGATGTTAGGGATCCAATTATTTTTTCGGTTGGGTGGAAGTTTTGGGTTGCATCACGCTCGTGTGTTGCCACTTTTCGGTGGATCCGTGGCCATAGCGGTATCTTCGGTAACGAAGTTGCTGATGGACTGGCGCGTGATGCGGCGCGGGGTTCCTACACGCAACTGCATCCAATGGTTTCAGTACGTACGCGGCGAGTGACTGTCCGGCATTTTTTCCTGGAGCAGTGGCAAAACGCCTGGAGCGCAGCCCGTGATGGCAGGGCACTGTTTGCTGTGCATCCTGTGTGCTCCAACAAGTCGAATATTGATAAACTACTGTGCCGTGACGCGAGGATTTTGTCGCGGTTGCGAGTTGGCTTCACGTTGCTGCGAGTGCATAAGTTCCGGTATGGATGGGTTGACTCTCCGCTGTGCACGTTGTGTTTAGTGGTTGAGACAGCTGAACATGTCCTGGTTGCCTGTCAAAAATTTGTTGCAGAGCGACGACGTCTTGCACCCTGGTTAAGTGTTCTTCCATCATTCAGTGAACTCTTGTCACATACAGAGGGTCCACGCCCGGTTGCCAAGCTTCGCGCCATCGCATCGTTTTTCATTGAAGCAGGGATTGATGTTTAGCCCACACCCCTTCCCCCTCCCCCCTCACCATCGTTTGCTGTGCTGAGTATTGGGCGTGTGGCATCCCTGAGTATGCCTTGTGGTGCCCATGGTGTCCCAGTTGCCCACTGGAACTTGAGAACACGGCTGGACATTGGGTTGCCTTGTGTGGGTTGTGCAGCGTGTTGTGCGGGGAAGTGGAGTGAAGTTGCCTGTAACTGATCTTACCCTTAACTGTGTTTACATCCAGTGTTGTGACCACACAAGCATCGGTCGGTTGTGTTATTTGCAGTGGATGGGTATGGTATGTTTGTGGTATGGTTTGTGGTATGGTGGTGTATAAATCTCGTGTTTGGGGCGCATAGCAATAGGCTAAGGCCTCAATAAAATCACAGAATGGAATGGATCCAGTTGCCAGGATACTACACGATTATGACATGTTGAGTGAACGTGCGCGTGATGTGCTGGGTGAAGCGGGTCGTGGGGTAAGTCTTCTGCGCCAGGTGGCAGGGGCAACGACGGTGGCGTGTGCGAAGCCTCTGAGTCCATGGACTTGGTGCTATGAGCTACATGCGGTGTTCTTGTCTCAGCCTACTGAATGCGATATTTTCTGTGATGCTTCATTTCATCCAAAGACGTGTGTAGGTGGCATTGGGGTAGTCATTCCATCCTTGAAAGTTGAGTGTATGCGCGTGATCTATGACGCGACGTCTAGCACTATGTGCGAGTTAGTGGCGATCTCTGTGGCACTGGATGTTGCGCAGGACATGAGTCTTCCCTCCTTTGCGATTGTGACAGACTCACAAGCGGCCTGTGGGCTTCTTCGCCGTTCGTGGGATAGCTTGGCTGGTGAAAACCCAATTGTATATACGATTGGGTGGAAATTCTGGGTTGCATGGCGTACTGGTGTAGCTACTTTACGGTGGGTCAGAGGCCACAGTGGCATTCCTGGCAATGGGGTGGGAGATGGACTGGCGCGAGAGGCTGCGCGTGGTGACTGTGGTCAGTTGCATCCTCAAGTCTCTGTTCGAATGCGTCGAGTATCTGTTCGTCGGTGGTCTCTGGCACCTACACTGCCGCAAGTTTGTTAAAGAGCGGCGCCGTCTGGCCCCCTGGTTAGATGCGCTTCCTGCCTTCGCTAATCTGCTGTCCCATGCGGATGGTCCACGGCCAGTCGCCAGGTTACGCGCTGTTGCATCGTTCTTTCGTGACATTGGTATTGCGGTTTAATTCGGCTCCCCCCCCCCCGGTCCTTTTCTGTTTCCTCATTATGGTGGACTGACCTGCTAGAGTCTCTCAATGGTGCTGAGTTGTGGAGTGTGGCCTAATGAGGATGATGTTGGCTACAAGGTAACTATGCTGTGAGGCTGTGTTGGTTGTTTTTCACTGGGTAGCTGTCGTTATAGTGGTAGTTGTGGTTGTGGTTGTAGTTGCTGTTGGAGTTGTTGTTATGAGTGTGGTTTTGGAGGTGGTTGTATTCTTAGTGGGTTGTATTCTTAGTGGATTTGGGGCGCATGGCATTTGACTACGGCCTAAATAAAGCAAACTGGAACTGGTTCAAGGTTCAGTGTAGGTGGTGGTTCAGTGTGTGTAGTTGTACTGGGGCTGGTAGTCAATGTTGGCTAGAGCTCCGTAATCAATCAATCAATCAATCGGTTCAAGGTTACGTGTTTTTTTTTTTGTACTGTGGAGCCTATGGTTGTTGGTTGTTTGTTGTTTATCTTTAGGTAAGGTTTGGGGCGCATGGCATCTGGCCGAGGCTTCAATAAAATTTCAGTGTTGGTTCATGGTGGTGGTGGTGGTGGTTGCGTGGTTTTTTGGTACTGTGGAGACTATGTAGGTTGTTGGTTGTTTTTCTTTAGGTTAGGTTTGGGGCGCATGGCATTTGGCCGGGGCCTCAATAAAATCACAGTATTGGTTCATTAAGAGACGGAGTATCTTTTATTGCGAAGGTTTTGGCCGGTTTTTTTGTTACGGTACACGAATCCAAACTGAATAATCTGCCCCACGACGATTAAAAAA
>JAHWFP010180871.1:12633-48587 GCA_023313725.1 Lithobius niger | reverse complement strand
TAACAGGCTACCTGAAATAATTTGGAATGTCTGTAATGAAAAATTAGATAATTACTATGTACCAGTAGTTTTTAATAGGCTACCTGAAATCATTTGGAATATCTGTGGTGAAAAATTAGATAATTACTATGTACCAGTACTTTTTAACAGGCTACCTGAAATAATTTGGAATGTCTTGGGCTACTGGGATTTAAAAAGAAAACTTGTTAATTGGCTAAGTAAGTAAATGGTTTTGAATGCACCAGATTTTTGCCCCTGTTGATTCGAATTCTTTTTCTGCTTTGTTTAGTTGTTTTTGGTATGCTGCAGTTGGCTTTTGTCGGTCAAATATTTGCTTAATTTTTTCGTGTACACCATACGTGAGCCAGCGGCTTCGTGGTGGATTGGTTGGATGGGGAAATTGTCTTAAAAAAAACTTATCCTAGGGATTTTCTCATAATTATTCCTCCCTGTCTCGAGGTTCCTCAGCAGTTGAAAATGTTGTGAATCCAAGTGGTTCCCAATATTTTACCACCGCAGAAACCGAGGGCTGTACCTACAGCCGAGAAAATATACATTAGTTCGGGGGTTAAGTCCTCAAATTAGGGTGAACTTTGCATTTTATTCTAGAAACAAACCACTTGGCACAGACACTCCTTAGGTATTGTAGATTGATTTAATAAGTGGAGCCACGATGTGGGTGGGTGGGTGCAATTCCAAATGGCGTCTTCAAAATGGCCGCCAAAAATAGGTATCTCCATAAATATCAATATATCTGACACACAATGCGTAGCAAAGTTGTAGAATAATGAATTTTGAACAACTTCTATTATATAGAATAACTGTATAAATCGTTATGAAAAAAACGATTCTGGCCAACTTTCGTCGAAAAATAACGGAACGGAGATATTTTTTTTTAGTTTTGCTGGAGTTAGGACTTCAAAAAAATATATATATACGCGCTATCACTGCATATTATAAGTTCTTGTGTTTTACTTCTTTGTTATATTTTCAAATATTTGCGGTAAATACGAGCCCATGTTATCAAAACTACGCTCGTATCATTCATATATTCCTAATTTTACAATAATAAATAAGACCATTTACAATTAGAAATGGAATTGGAGTTGCCTGAAGTCAAAATTCATAATAAACATGTGCCACATGCACGCAGGCAATGACATTGTATATTGGAAAAAGCAGCCGTAGCACATTTGCTTTTCGTTCATAAAACGTCATTCCGTAGAAGTTGGCCAATATTCATTATTCTACAACTTTGCTACACATTGTGTTTTAGACAGTAACGATATTTATCGAGATACCCATTTTTAGCGGCCATTTTGAAGACGCCATTTTGAACCTCTCACATCCACATGGAAATTGATTGTTGCTCCGCTTCATACATCGATCTGTAACACCTAAGGAGTCTGTGCCAAGTGGTTTGCTTCTAGAATAAACTGCAAAGTCCACTCCCTTAACCCCCGACCACATGTGTCATCGTGTTATCACTTATCAGAGGTAGTAGACATTTCAAACTCCCAGGCACATGGTGATAATGAAATTTTTTCATCCATGACCGACCACTGGCACTCCCTGAAAGATAATACAGGAGTTTTATTAGCATCTCTCCATCTTACTAGGAAAAGGAGCATTGTATCTTTGAGCAGCGATGCTTTAGTTGGTTGGTTGGTTTCATCTTCAATCTTTTAGTGAGCGAAGGCTGCTTCACTTTGATCATCCAATTAAGGTCTGGGTCAAAAGACTCTAATAGGGTTATTTCCAAGAAGATCAACTGCTGCCCCTCCCCCTCCCCCCTTCCCTACCTTCTCTCTCTCTTTGTTAGGTGCTGCCGTCTATTGATCGGGTCGTCATTTCCTAAGGATTCACTCTCTCGGATGCAAACAAATCTACAGCTTTTAGTGTAGAGAGAGACGACCCTAAAGACGGGTTATTTAAGTCATTGTTACTGGCCGAGCAAGCGAGGGATTCAAATAGGATTTTGTGTGTCTGTTTGCCTGTTTGGGACACGATAATGTACACAATTTTGCTTTGATTTGGTTGAAATTTCACGATAGGTAGGTTTGTTGCATCTTCGAGCAATATTCTTAAATCGTTACGTGAGGAGCATATTCCTATGGAAAGCAACACTTGGCAAGCGTCATATCACGAGGGCACAAATTTGTGTGGCAAATGGGAAGAAACGCGTGTTGTTACCGCGGTGGCTCACTGGGACAAACAACAACCTTTTTCTACATACACAAAACTTTCATGAAACCGGAACTTTGACGTTGCAACACTGGAGAAAGACACACTACAACAACCTAGGATGATATATGGAAAACTGCGTCCGAGCCAGTGGCCATCTTATTCCGGCTTCATAAAAGTTTTATGTGTGTAGAAAAATGTTGTTGTGTGTCCCTGTGATGTCCTAGGCGGGGACACACCTTAGCCCAGCGTGGGCACCAATGGTAATAAACACACGGACTACCAGAGTGTAGGCTACAGCTGATAAGACAGCGAACTTCCTGTTTACTGCTCCTTAAGTACAGGGAAGTCATGTGATACACTTAAGATTATATACAATTATGGAACAGCCTATTTAGTGGTTAAAGGGTTATCTTGGTAGGGTTAACATATAGACATGAAATTGATGGCTGCCATTGTGGAGCACACAAGTGACGACTCCACAATGCAGCGAGCGAAAAAAAAAAAACAGAAAAAAAAATAATCTAAGCCTAGCTGGAAATAAAATCGTGATTACGAAGGCAAGATGTATTTTTTAGTGCACTACCTATTTTTAAAGAAAGATACATAATTTTTCGCTTTCGAGGAAAAACTAAACACTATTTTTGAAAGCTGTTTTACAAAAATAAAGAACTGAAGATGTACATGATTAAGCAAAAAATTAAACATTAATAAACTGGCTGAAAACTTGCCAGTTTTAAATTTCTGTTTTGCTTTCTGGAGCAATTTTTACAATAAATTTCAATGTTGTTGTTTTAATTTTCGTAGCCTTTTTTTTTTTTTCTTTTTGCAGCAACCATTTCTGCAGCTGAAACGCTACAGCGTTGCTGTGGACAAACATCTGGATTAGGCTTCACCGGAGTGTGAATTGCGGCTCCAAGCAATTTTTTGTTCCGATGTCGGAAGTGTTTAGGTACATGAAAAGACAAAAAGATACAAAAAAGATAAAATCGTGAAATCAATTTTTCACACGAACAACAAAATACACTTACATTTTTACCTAATTTTAAAGGTGGACATTTTTAAAATTAACAGAGCCAATTCTCTGCACGAACAACTAGGGGACAAAACGTTTTAGCGTTACTCGCTACAGTTTAAAAAGAACTATCATTTAATTCACATATAACGGATTACAACAAAAAAAAAACGAAGAAGTTGTAGCCAAATGGTAATTTTGCCAAAAAAAAAGAACTACAAATTGAGCTTGTCTGGAGCTCTACGCAGTCTCTTTGAACGTTGAGCATTTTGAAGCTGCGCTGCAATGTCAACCTGTGTTGGTGATAGCACAACTTTGCGTTTATTCGGACTCGGTTTCGCTTTTTTGTTAGCATGACCTGGCTTCGGTGGTGATTGCTTAGTGGACGGTGACGTAATAATCGATGGAGATTGCGACCTTTCTGGCTTAGAATTTCCTTCAAGAGGGGCGCTGGTAGTAGCCAAAGGTGATTGGTTATTTACGTTAGCAGACTCATCCACTTCGTGTGTGTGGGGTAATTTCGCTGGGGATTTCCTGCCACCTGGTGACTTGCGATGTAAATTCTCAGGTGATTTTGCAAGCTGTTCGATTGGTGGAATTTTTCCCTCAGTAACGGAAATTGACTTTCTGGATTGGCCGAGCGATCGACGCTCAGGAACTACGTCAGCGAAACTTGGCTTTTCACGTTGTTTGCCGCCAAAAGACATGCGTTTGAAATTTGAGTGATGTTGCTCATTATTATTCACGAAAGAATTACTGCTTTTCGCCGTCGAAACAAGTGCGTTTGGAGGCTGTTCTGGATAATCATTTTCCGCGGTATGTAACCTTAGCTGTTCGCGATGTTTGCGAATCGTATTACCGTTAGTATCAACGATAGTATAGGACTGATTTTCACATTTTTGGTTAACCATACCGACTGACCATAGCCTGTCATTTGTTGTTGAAAAGTCACGATACCAAACCTTTTCACCTATTTGATACGTTTTCAACTCACGATGGTGGGTGCTCTGTACTTGTTTTAATTGTTTACGGCGTACGGCTGCAATAGGGTCAGGGAACAATAAATCCAGCCGAGACTTTAATTCTCGGTTAAAATATAATTTTCCGGGTGTTGCTTGCGTGGTAGCTGAGATAGTGATTCGTGCTGATAACAAGTAAGAATTTATACTCTCTTGAATAGTAGACCCCTGTCGCCGCGCGGCCTTGTAGACTCTCTTGAAATTACGGACGTATACCTCAGCCAAACCGTTGGTCCAAGGCGCAAAACTTGGCCCGGTCATGTGCCTAATTCCGTTGGATTTTAACCAACTTTGGAATTCTGCTGACAAAAATTGGGCAGCATTGTCCGTAACTAAGCTGTCCATTAAACCATATAAAGCTATATGATTGTTTAAAACGTCAATGACACGCGCGGACGTTGTTGACTTCATTTTATGCACAAAAGGAATTTTTGAATGTGCGTCTACAAGAATGAAAAACATGTAATTGTCCATCGGGCCCAAAAAATCAGCGTGTAAGCGATTGTTGGGTTTTAGTGGATATTCCCACGTATGCTTAGGACCTGACGTTTGAGTATCTTTATACTCTTGACAATTTTGGCATGATTTGACTTTATTTTCAATGTCAGAGTCAATCTTAGGCCACCAGACTTTTTGTCTAGCTAAACTTTTCAATTTAACTATGCCTAAGTGAGCACTATGTAGATCTTTCAAGATTTGTCTCCGCAAGGCCGTCGGCACCAGGACTCTATACCCCCAAAATAAGGTTTCGTTTTCGACAGAGATTTCAGCACGACGTGTGAAGTACGGTAACAGATCGGGAATTTCGCATTTGTCAGGCCAACCATGGTTCACATAACGATAAACTTTTGAAAGGATTTTATCACGTTTACTTTCAAGAACGAGTGTCTCGTTTAAAACTGGAAGATTAGAAATAGTTTCTAAAGCAAGAATATTGTACTGCTCTTCTGCTTTCTCGAATTCCTCGGTATTTGGGAGGGGAAGGCGCGATAAAGCGTCTGCCGTCAAATTAAGTTTACCGGGAATGTGTTCGAATTCGTAATCGTAAGCATTAAGCATCACTGCCCAACGCTGAACCCTGGCGGCTGCCATCTGCGGTATTCCTTTTTTAGGGCCAAAAATCCAAACTAAAGCCTTCTGATCAGACTGCAGTATGAATCGCTGACCATAAACGTATTCATGAAACCGTTTCACTCCCCAAGCCACGCTGAGCGCTTCCCGGTCAAAATGCGAGTAGCCTCTTTCCGCTTGAGTGAGTTTACGTGAAGCGAAAGCTATCGGCCGTGATTCACCGTTTTTCATGACATGCATCAGGCACGAGCCTATTCCGTAGGGTGAGCCGTCACAAACGAGTTTGAGCTTTAATTTCGGATCGTAATGAACCAGAACTTTTGATTTAAGAAATAATTCTTTTACTTTACTCACGGCTCGGTCGCATTCTGCCCCCCAAACCCACTTCACACTTGGGCTTAACAAACGTGTTACTGGTGACAGAATATGAGCGAGATTCGGTAGATATTTTGAGTAATGGTTTACAAAACCCAGAAAGCTCTGTAGCTCTTGAATACATGTTGGGTTAGGAGCGTTTGTGACTGCTTCGATAACCTCAGGGAGTGTATGCAAGCCTTCTGCATTTATCATGTGGCCTAAATATTTTAATTCAGGCCGCGACAGTTTGCACTTCTCGATCCTAAGTTTGGCTCCTGCATCTTGTAAAGCATTTAACAGTTTATTTAACGATTCGTCATGCTCACCCCCCTTCCCGCTCACCAGGATGTCATCATAAAACGGGAGACATTTGGGGATTTTACTGGTGACTTGAGTCATTACCCTCTGGAAAATTCCAGGACTGGACGCCAGGCCCAGGGGTACGCGAAGCCATCTAAACAAACCCAGGGGTGTATTTATTGTCAAAGCTTCTTGTGACTCTTTGTCGAGTTCAATTTGCAGAAATGCATCCTTAAGATCGATAAGGGAAAAAGTGTCACTGCCTGCTAATTCACTGAATAATTCTGCGGCCGTGGGAACTGGATAGTGGTCGACTTCGAGTTGAGGGTTCACGGTGGTTTTATAATCACCAATCACTCGGATTTGACCATCCGCTTTGTGAACTATGACGATCGGCGTAGACCACTGAGAAGTTTCCACAGGCTCTAGAATTCCAAGGCCAACCAATCTACGAATTTCTTGGTTAACCTTTTCTTTGAGTGCTAACGGAACCGGTCTTACACGACTATACACAGGCTTGGCATCAGGTTTTAAATGAATTTTGGCTTTAAAATTCTTAAACTTACCCATGCCTTCAGAAAATAGCTCCGGGAAACCCTTCACTATTTCGGAAGTGTCAACTGGCGTAATGCTAGTTTTAATTTTCTTAACACTTTTCTTAGGTTTCACTTTCGTTTGTAGGTCGTAAAAAGGATGGAAATTAACTCGAAAAATAGAAAGCCAATCCTTTCCCATTAATGCAGGTTTATATAATTTTGAAACTAAAACATCCAAATGTTCGATTTGACCTTGAACTTCAACCTTCAGACTTACAGTGTAAATCGTGTTCTCAATTCCGTCAGTGTATGAGTGTATCGAGTACGGACTGAGTTTTAAAGGACAGTCCGCAAAATATTTTTGATGCCACTCAATAGGGATAATGGATGCATCTGCCCCGGAATCAAGTTCCATTTCTAGCTTGACACCATTTAGGCAGACTGGCATTTTCCATTTATGGATTTTCATAGAATTAACTACTACTATTATTTTGTTGGTTTGTAGGGGAATTGAAATCTGGTCCGCAGCCTGACTCAGTCCAAGAGTATTATTTTTCAGTACAAGATAGTCGTTGTCTGAATCGTCATCAGACCCGGAACCAGACTCTGAATTTTCGGCTTCAACATCCTGGTCTTCTTCACTATCACTTTCGCTATCGCGTTCGAGTTTGTTGACGCGTTTTTTGTAGCTATACTTTTGTTTAGTGTTCGGCCTAGCCTTAAAATTTGTGCTAGAACTTGCTTTAGGGTGGTCGAGTGATTTTAAAGTTCTATTCGAATGACTAGCTTTTCGGCACACGGCTTTTAAATGGCCGACAGTGTGGCAACGGCCACATGTATAGTCTCGATATTTACAACGTGTTTTCACGTGGCCATTTTTGCCGCAACAATAGCAAATGAAATCCTTAGTGGATTTAGGCCTACTAGATGTTTTGCCCGATTTTTTAGCTACGTAGTTAACAGCTCTAGAATGGCTTCTCAAAACGCTTTGGTCTGTTTCAGCAGATTCTAAGGATAAAGCTAAGGATGTTGTAGCCTTTAAATCCAGAGTCTGCTTCAACAACTCGCGTTGAATGACTTCAGATTGGATCCCCCCAATTAGGCGATCCCTAATCATTTCGCTGTTAATGTCTTTAATTTTTGCGAAGTCACAATACTTCGTCATTAGCTTTAAGGCAGCTAAATATTCCCCGATACTCTCATCTGATTTTTGCGATCTTCTAAAGAATTTAACACGCTCAGATACCACTGAGGGCACTGGCTCAATGTCGTCTAAAACTTTTTTAACGAGCTCATCAAATGTTAATGAGTCGGGCAAATCAGGTGAGAGGATATTAAGAATTCTATCAAACATTTTCTGGCCCACAGATGCCATTAGAAAATTAACTTGCTTGGTTGCTGGTATTTCTTTAGCTAAAAAAAAGTAACGAATTCGGCTGGAGTATTTCTCCCATGTGTCAGACTCGCAATCGAATTCCGAAAATAAACCAGCGGTTTTAGACGAACCCATGTTGACGTCGTCTTCACTATCACTAGATTCTAAATTTAGATTTAAATTAGAACTAGCTTCATTAACGCTTGCGTTCACTACTGAATTATTTTCAGTTTCACTTTCACTGCTAACTTTAGCAGTTACAGGTGGTTTGCTACCGACACCTGTCTTTGGCATAAGCCTACAAAATTAAATTTAATTAAATTTAATTACAATCCTGTTTAACATGCAAGGATTAAACTGGAGCACTCAAGACTACCGGTCACTTATTTAAACACAGAAATAAATCAAGCTTGACTGTAGCCTACCTAGTTGTATAAATTAACTGCCTACAAGTTAAATTTAAAGGGACTAGGCTTTGAAAAAATGTTTTACGTTCACCATTTGCAACGTTTTACAAAACAACACTTCTGGCCTAAGCCTCAGCACAGACCAGATTTCACTAAGTTTGAGCATAAACCTACGGTGTTAAATTTTACACCGGCACACACTAGCCCGAATATGGGCAATGGCACAATCGAATTTACAAGGGTTAATTTAGCAGCGCATTTTTCGAACCTTCAGGTTTATAGTACTGCCTGTGCGGACACGCCAGTGCGTCGCTCTAGAACACTGCCAAGGTAAAATTAACCATAATAAATCCAATTGCCCACTTCGGTTCTAGTTGTTAAGGTACTAAATTTAACTATTATCATTTCGTACCACACAGCACTACCACGTCAAAATAACACTGTTTGAAAAAGTTTAAACTCTGTAGGAATTCAGAGCACTAATTTTCATTGCCAAAATGAAAAAAATTTGCAACTTACCACAAATATGGAGCAAAGATGTGGTTGAAGACCTATCAGTTAAAGCTTAAGTTTTTAAAGATTACCAAAGGTACCGGACTCGTCGCCAACTGTGATGTCCTAGGCGGGGACACACCTTAGCCCAGCGTGGGCACCAATGGTAATAAACACACGGACTACCAGAGTGTAGGCTACAGCTGATAAGACAGCGAACTTCCTGTTTACTGCTCCTTAAGTACAGGGAAGTCATGTGATACACTTAAGATTATATACAATTATGGAACAGCCTATTTAGTGGTTAAAGGGTTATCTTGGTAGGGTTAACATATAGACAGGAAATTGATGGCTGCCATTGTGGAGCACACAAGTGACGACTCCACAGTCCCAATAAGCCAACTTACGTTTCGATCACACAGCTTAAAATGGCCGGCAAATAACCATAATGAGGGTGAGAAAGAGCGAATTTTGTGACGGTACACTGTGTGAGCTGACATTTGGTATATACCACGAATTGTTTTGGCATTTTGCGGTAGCACAATGTTAAGTTGGTGGCATCTTTGAACTCCAATGTGGGCCGGCTTAAGCAACGATTTCCAGTGCCATGTTGTCTGTGCTTCTGCGGTCCTAGTCAAGCGCTATTTGTGGTAGTAACCCTTAATGACGTTATTTCTAGTTATTGCGGTATAACCAGTGACGTTATGTTGCGACCTTTGTGACTATAAGAATTACTACCCCCTGGTTGCATAAAATGTATGCGTTCGAAGATGAAATTCATAACTCATTTATTTGGGTTTTCCTTTGGATGGCTAAGCTGATTGTTTGTTATGGTAGTGATTTAGTATAGCAGTGGTAAGAGAGCTCGATCATTAAGGCTAGTGGCCTCAAGCACTATGAGAACGACACAAGGCCGTCTGCTATAAATAACGTAATGAAAGTTCTTTCAGTGTGAAAAATGCAGAAAATAATTGCCTGCGAAACAAAAATAGAAAACCGTAATGCCAATTTCACATGTTTTGAAACAACGCGGTTGTTTCTTTTATAATTTTTACAGCAAGTCTCGCACGTGTAGCGGAGCTATCCATGTGTCATTCTATGACCCCCATCCACTTGCTGGGCCTAAAAAATGTACTATTTCCCTTCCCTTGAGAGGACCTGATAAAGTCACGGCCTCCCCAACCTCAATTTGCTCTGGTTATTGCCCCGGCACTACAAAATGATCAGTTCCTTGCAACAGGCACATCATGCAGCTAAAATTAAACGCCGGCCTCCATTTGTCGCCGGATCAAATTTCATGGTGAGAAAATTATTTCATCAGGCAGCAAACGTAGAAACTAATGCACCTGGTTCACTTCACCATGACTTCCTAATATAATATCTATTGAGGCTTGACGCCTCGCTTTTACGCAGCAAGCGATCCGCATCGTCCAAAACCATCAAAACTACCGCTAGGTACGCTGAAAGCACACCAACTCGTAGCATTGATTACTGTAGCGGCACGCATGAAAACGTGGTAATCTTCTCAATATTAGATTTCCCGGTGTTGCAGCATTAACGAACATTATTTTGTGGTTCGCAGACGATTCATTGCTACGGCAAAGGGTCGTTTAATACATTTTTAATGAGAAAAGAAAATGCCGCAGCGTAAATATACGGTGCAATAAACACGTACCTTGGTACTTGACTGTTCGAAATTCATGAAATTAAATTCCGGAATCTTTATTTTGATGTCGAGTGGACCAACCGGTATGTAGCATGAAGCCATTGTTGTTAAACTTGAATAATTTAGTGGCAATGCAGTGGTTCAAGTTTGAAATCACTTGTCACGAGTACCTTTCACAATTCAGTTCGCATGCTAGAGCAATGCTTTTTTTGATGTACTTGCAGCGCGACTGGTGGCAGAATCGGAGGCTAAGTGGATGATGCGTCGAATTTCTGTGACCAAGCCTGTGTGTAGATTAGGAAACCATGACTTCACCGAAAAAAAAAAGAAAGAAAAAACTTGTACAGAATACGTTTGTCGATGCTGCTTTAATAGCTGAATTGCAAAAAAAAAAAAAAATTGATATTACAATTGCTCATACAGTAAATAAACTGAAGGATGAGAAAACACGTGAAAGCCTAAAAATGCTTTCGTGTCTGTGCTGCAGACGTATCAGATGCCCAACAGGTTTTTGCTGGACGCCAGCTGAATATCTGTCTACATCGATGGGTGGAGTACGACTTGGTGCAATTCTACAATTCATGACTTGCGTATCACGAAATTTTTTTTTCCCAATTTTTTATTTTACATTTTCCTAACAACGAAAGGAGTAGCTGAAAACCGTTGCCAGACAACCTTTTCTACAATTGTAGGTGTTTAATCGTCAAATATGACGGGATTTATAAGATGTGCCTGATGTGCACTTAAATTTGTTTATTTTAAATTTCTTAATTTTAAACGAAGAGGAATGAAACTGCTGTGAGAAGATATAAAGAAACACCCGTCGTAGCATCCGGGTACTTCAGTAAGGGTCAGTGTCCACGTCAGCAAGATGAAAAAATATCACGTGTGGTCGGAAATAGAACTTGGGGCAAAATGTATTTGAGGCAGGAATTTGATCTTCGAAATTTCAACCAAATCAGGACAAAATTGAGAACGTTGTCGTGTTTCAAACAGATAAACACATAAACTCACAGACAAACAGACAAGCGAAATCAAAATTCAGTCGATTATTGATGGCGAGGGACTGATTATACATTTTCAGCATGCTAAGTTTTTTAATCTGGTTTTGAGTGCTGCTAGTTAGTGTTGTCTGGCCACCAATCCCTCATCAGCTATCAAAGAATCCATCACCATTTCCACCAATCCCAGGAGCATTCGGCCATTTCGTAAATTAAGAATTTAGGCTGGCCTTACAACTGAGGAACAGAGATTATAACCAAGTCATGAACGTAAAAGCGTCCAAATTTGTGCCAAAGAGAGGATATTTTACGATCTGGTGGGTGACCATCATATCAGAAGATTGTCATTGCGTGTGATGAGATTTATAGTACTTACCACTGACAATCTTTTTTATCTTTGGTATTCTTGTCTTGATCACAAAGGGATTTCTTGAACTGACCCTATACAGAATACATTAACTTTTATTGATGTAGTAAGCTTTTACATGTGGTAATGTTGCTAAGTGATTGAGTAAGTACCTATATTTTGAGGGTTACAGTATAAGCTACATTATTCGAGGTTAAAAAATGAGGAAAAGTAAAACAAAAACAACACTTAACACTAAGTGGCTATCTTGAGCGGCCTTTTTGTAGGAGGCCGTCTTGGAGCGGCCATCTTGTAAGAGGTCATCTTGTATAAGGCAATCTTGGAGCGGCCATCTTGTAGGAGACCATCTTATAAGAAGCCATCCTGGAGTGGCCACGTGTAGGAAGGCGTCGTGAAGGCCGTTGGTGCGGCCATCTTGTAGGAGGCCATCTTGGAGTGGCCATCTTGCAGGCGGCCGTCTTGTAATAGGCCATCTTGGAGAGGTGATTTGGAGCGGTCATCTTGTGCGTCCATCTTAAAGGAGGTCATCTTCGTGGAGGGGAGCACCATTCCTCCAAGATAACCGTTGAGGTGTTTTTTGTATGTTACTGTTTGTCTGGTTTTAAACCTTTTTTCCTTTAATTATGAAGTTAATAATTGTAATATTTGAAGAAGATTCTTGTTCACGGAGTAGTGCTTCGTTATAGAGTTAAATTTTTAGACTTCCTACATGTAGAAAAAGAAGAAAAGTAACTTACGACATAAACTTAAAACAAGAAAATTGCAGTCGAAACAATCAAAAGATTTACTTCTACAACATGACAGAGTAGCGTTATAAAGTTTACGACTGTACAGCCGCTATAAGCCTGAAGCTCAAATTATTTCTTAAGCACCCGTTAATTTCAAACCTACTCTAAACGACGCATGCGCTGTCAAACAAATCTCTGTTTACGACATTTCCTTGCAATTAAGACGTTTGGGCAAACGAAGAAGCTATGTTCGTTTCATTATTTCGTTTTGTTTTGTTTTGTTTTGAGTTTTTATTGACGTATTTTTTTTTCTTTTACAAATAAACAACTTTCTCACTGATGCTCACACGTTTTTTTATTGATTGCCTGACCATTTTTTTTTGTTGTTCTTCGTTTTATATTTCCGTAAATTTTATCGTTTAAGAGTACCATTACCACACTATTCCTTGTCGTTAATTTCGGGTCCAATCTCTCGCTAACGATGCCCCCGAGTTACACACTCGAATTCTCGCATAAATTTCCTGAAAGCCAATTATTATTATTATTATTATCGTAGAAGCATCTCACGCTAAAGTCTAGTTTACCGGTTTTTTTTGTTAATATTTTATTTTTTATTTTTTATTTTACTGACTGGATGGGTAATCCGCACGCATGTTTGGAACGCTGTTCCGTCTTGCATAATCTTCTTTTCGTTTTCATCCACGGAGGTCTAAAGCTGAGAGTTACAAGGTTCAGGTCTCCGAAACACCAAATTGACTGCGAAATGAGAATTCATACCAGTGTTTTTTTTTGGGGGGGGGGGGGTGGGTGGGGCGGAGGCAGGGACGACGCTAAGGGGGGCGAGGGGGGTATGGATGGGTTGGTAACCGAAACCGAAACCGAATTTTTCTGTTTTTACTGAAAACCGAAACCAATTCGGATTTTGAATCGGTTTTTCGTACGGTGTTAGAAAAAAATCAAAGATTGATTTGTTGCTTTGAATTTTTTAATAATTATCATTTTTATACGTATAAATGACAGCGAAGCTCTTGTCATTTAAAAAAAATGGAGGAAAATGGTGCCACGGCTAGACCCATGGTCTATGACGCTGCTGGAAGTGAAAGCAGGAGCGGGTTACAAGCTAGTAAAACTACTGTTACAAGAAAAAGACTCGAAATATCTGGTTGGGGTGGAGGATGGCAAAAACCGAAACCGAAACCGCGGTTTTATGGGCTTGAACACCGAAACCAAAACCGAAGTCAAAAAAATTAAACCGATCCATCCCTAGAGGGGGGGCGCTGGCCCCCTTAAATTTTGACCCCCCATCAGATCAAAATCAAACGTATAAACGAAGAAAATTCTGGTTGCTTAAGAAAACTATGTTAGTTTCTTTCACGGCTACAGGAAGGACTTGAGGTCACATCAATGGAGCCTAGTCGTTACTGTGAGAGTTGTAAAATCATCCTTTTTTCAGCTGAATTTAAAACTATTCCACTGTTCGTAACAGTGTCGGAAAACAATTACGAACGTTGGGTGTAAGAAAGAATATGTTATTTTTACTTTTATTCTTTTTTTTTTGGGGGGGGGGGGACCGCAAAAGTAGAATTTTTTGGTCCCCCCTCTAGCTAAAATTGCTGCCCTACTGCCGCCTTCCCAGTAACGAGATTCTAGCGTCGTCCCTGGGCGGAGGGGGGCGGGGGGAGCGCTGGGGGGAGGAGCATTCAGTTCGGACATAGTTCAACATAATGAAAACAGAGGATCATGGGAATCACGGTGGTGTAGTAGTGGATGCAGAAAGTTCGGTAACTGGGTAACGGATTACTAGAACGGTAGTCAAAAACATGGTCAGCGGGACGACCACATGTTGCCATAGTATGCCTAGTATGCACTGTTCCCTTCCTGAATTCCCGTCGCTTTTTTTCTAGCATAGCCTAGTGGGGAAAATTTTATTAGGAATTAGACACACGCTAGTGTGTTGCCCGCAAAAACATTGGCGTCCGTGCTATCCAGATAAAATGAACATGGTGAACATGGTATTGCCACTTGTACACCTACTGTAACACATAGGCAGCTTGGGTGTTTTCAGGTATCTGAGGAAAAATAACAACCGACAGAATAGTAACACAGCTTAATTTTCACTTGCTGAAAAAAAGGCATGAATAACGGTGCTTCCGTGCAGTGAATGAGACTTAAATTTTTCTGATAGCTGCAGTTAAACGTGGAATGTGCGTTTTGCTGGTTGGGAGGTTAGGGGTCGTAAATTCGAAGTTACCAATCAAACTTAATACTATTTTAAGGACAAATTTAAAACATTACCTTTCAATAATATACAACAATGGAATTACACATTTCACTTACAACAATGAACACGAACACGTATGTACGCAGCACAACAACAGCACGAATGTTGCTTTCCCATCTATATAACGAAACCTAAGTGCATAAAGGTTTTTTTAAGTCCAACTTTTCTAGTTAGCACCCTTTAGAACCAGGAGAGAACAGAAATCAAAGCTAATGAAACGGGGAAGATTTCTGCCCTCTCCTGGTTCTGAGTGGTGCTAACTAGAAAAGTTGGACTTAGAAAATGTTGGATCATCAGTTTTTTGTGGACAACCCTGTACACTGCAAGTTATGAACAGTAGACGACGCTCACCACCAACACCTCAAGAAAAGGTTTATTTCAGAACATTTATCTTAACCACTTCACCAATATGTTCTACAGAGATTCACTTATTGTGTTTTCTGCCTAGTGCTCTACAACGATTTTGCCACACAACCCTCCAAAAATGTTGACATCGTAAAACCAAGTACACATATGCATTCATCGTTCAGCCTTATTTCATGGAATGTTCCTACCAAATTTCGTTTGAATCCGTTCGTAGATTTCAGAGGCGTAACTACAAAATTAGGGGCCTGGAGGCGATAGTGCAGTGGAGGGCCCTTTTCATAAAAAAAATGCAGGCATTGCCACACGAGATGTGAGCCCAGTAGAGCCCGCCCTCCTTCATAAAAAAAAATGCAGGGTTTGGCACGTAAGGTAACAGCACCCCCCCTTCACCAAAAAAAAAAAAAAATGCAGTTTTGCCACACAAGGTAAGTGCCTAGTGGGGAGGGGGGGCGCCCCCTTCATAAAAAAAATGCAGTACACTAGGTGAGAGCCCAGTGGAATAGCCACCTTCACAGAAAAAATACAGTTTTTGACACTCAAGCAGAGAGCCTAGTGGAGACCCCCCCTCCCTTCACACAAAAAAAAAGTAAGTTCTTGCCACACCAGACGGAACTGTAGCAATAACTTACTTCCCGATATGTTTCAGTTGCAAAAAAAGTTAAATGGGGGCCAGCGAGGCCCCCCCCCCAAAAGAAAAAAGTCGGTGGGCCCGTAGGCGGCTGCCTCCTCTCCTCTGCCTCATCGTAGTTACACCACTGGTAGATTTGGCTGTAACTGCGGAACAAACAAACACGGAAACCGACAAACACAAATGTGCCAAAATTGTCGAATTAGGCGGCTCGTTTTTGAAGACGATTAACCGATTTCCGTCTAAACCACTTGCCGTAAAATCGAAGATCGGTTCTGCTTTCATTGCTCTTTTTTCCGTGAAGGAAGATGACCTATTTAGAGACGATATAAAGATCATTCTCAAGCTAGCAACCGACTCGAGTTGTGCGCGGGGTGACTCCTCGCTCAATTTTTTCGTTTGGACAAACATATTTTAAAAGTATCGACCTTTAAGTAATTAACGTTCCATGTTATTCCTTGGTTCTAGTTATCCTCGTTGTTATGCTAGCTAGCTGAGCCACTCTAATCTAAATAGGATGAAAATTGTTTGATCCTAATTACGCAACCGGAATGAAGTAATTAAGGAAAAAGGACCTTTTTTTTTCGTATTTGTTAACTGCTTTTATCCATTAGCTTGACATTAGACGTATTAGACTTTAATCGCGAGGAGGAGTTTGTCCGACCACAAAATAATTAGCTCCTAGTCGCCCTTAGGCCTGCACGTCCACTTTGATGTAAACAAAAGGGGCGTGCTTGTCTTGCGGACGTGGATGAAGAACGGGCTTGTGAGTCTGAAACTTAATCATTAATTAAGGCTTTAAGGTGGGTTGGGGGACGGTATCACTGAACTGGTTTTAATCTTTATGAAAAGCCAGTAAAATCAAATTTTTCTCGTCTATCTCGTCTAACGAAACGAAACAGGTTAGGCAATCGTTATGTTTCATGAATTAGGCCAAATGCAATCCACTACCACAACACCCAATTACTACCCTTGTTTTTTTTTTTTTTGGCTTGTTTCGTAAAGCGACAAGCACCTATTTAACATTGTTATGTCAGTCTTTAGACTTGTTGAGACTTATTGAGATTAGACGAGGTTAGACCGATACGAGGTTAAAAATATTGAAGAAGAATCGAAAAAGAAAGAATTGAAAAATCGAGAAGAGAACCATATATGAGGTGGCAAAATCGAGACGAGACTGATATTTGGGGGTAAAAATTTGAGACCAATGTGAAGTTGAACATGAGACTTTTATTAGAGGCTAATAAAAACGAGACAATACCGACATGAGAGACAAAGTCAGGACGAGCTGCCATTTTGGAGTTGAAAAAAAACGAGACGAGATTGATAATGAGGTTGACAGATCGGTACGAATCTGATATTTGTTACGGAAAAGTAGAGCCGAGACCGATATATGAGGATGAAAAATCGAGACAAGACTGAACGAGTTAAAAAATTCGAGACGAGAAGGATATTTGGCTTTGCAGAATAAAACTAGACATGACTGATGTGAGGTTGACATACGACACGACACCGACATGAGGTTAAAAAAACGAGACGAGACTATATGAGATTGAAAAAGCGAGACGAGACTAACATGAGGTTGAAAACGAGTCAAGATTTTGTTCGGTTTTTTAAGGAAAGATGTAAGTGGTAAAATGAATTTCCATTTGAAATAAGTTATTATTATTATTATTATTATGTATTATAAAAAGATATTGTCCACAACCATTGGGAAACTTACTATTCCGTTGGTCAATCCCAATGGATGAAATTTATCTTATCGTTAAATTGGTGCATCGGTCAAGCACTAAACTCTTAGGTCCCACTCCTGTCACCCCCATTCATGCCTTCCTAGCCAGTCCGGCTCTGATAACCAGATGGATTGACACAACCAGACATTTTATTACTATTCTTTTTCTTTTTCTGGAGCGAGAGAAGGCCAAATCTGTTTGCTTACAACATCACGCACGTGAATTTGAATCTATTGGCAGTCATGTCACGATTGCCTTGCAAGGTTTAGGAGAAAGATCAGCACCCCCCCCCCCCCCCAAAAAAAAGGAAATATGAATTCAGAGTCGTGTTGGAGTAAAAAGCATTGTGCTTTCCTACACAATACGTACAGTGACGCAAGAGGGATGCAAGCAAGGATCACTACATCTCGAAACGCCACTCATTTTGACGGGAGACAATGGTGCCACTTTGAACTTGCGAGATCTCATTTTGAAGACGGGCAATCCCGGTATCAATGTTAAAGCCATTGAAAAAGATGACGCGAAGATGACGAGTGACAATGTTGATAAGCGAAAGAAATAAAAAAGAAAAAAAAGTGACTTGTGAAGCCGATAAGCCGTCATCGACGTGCTTGGATGGGATAAACATTTGTTGCCGAGATGAAAGTGACATTTGCTGAAAGCCAATCTTCGGTTTTTGATGAGGTCTTTCTTTCTGCTTTGCGCCGATAGATTCGTTGACGTCTAATACACGTCTGCCTTTTTTCGTTTTGTTTCGCAAAGCGAGAAATACAACTTTATTATTACATCAAGACGCCCAAATGATGCCGCATTAAAAATGGTTGCAAGTAAAAAACAAGATATACAAGCAGCAGACTATAAATGGGAATTTAATTAACAATTATTTACAGTGATTTATCTACACTAGCTGGACCCGTGCATGCTACACGATGATTGAATTTGCTGAACGTCGCTTCTCCCGGTTTGAATGTATTTACTCCCCCCCCCCCCCCCCCCAGGGGCCGGGCCCGCCCTCTCCCCCCCATCCCCGGTAGAGAACCGCTCCCTCCCCCGACGTGTGATTTCTCTCCCTCCTACCCTTCTTTCTCCTTTTCTTCCACTTCTCATCTCGGGAAAGTCAGGACATTCCCACGGATACTTTGGTGTACCCCGGGAAAGTCACAACGTAGGTTGATTGTTGCGGGAATTTGTTTTCCGCGTATTTGGTTTGGAGGTTATAAATGCACTTTCGGACATTAAGAATAGGCCTAAACAACGCACGGTTTTCTTACCATTCTTTCGACATATTTCTCATATTTATAGCCGTCTACTTGCAGAGGAGACGAACAAACAACTTTCCAACCAACCAACCAGCCACAAATTGCATCTTTTTAATGATGTAAACTAGCCGAGTCGCTCACTGCGCTCGCTCATTCGCCGTCGTCTCGCTACGCTCGAGGAGAGTGCTTGTTGCAACTCTTACGCCGCTATCAGACGCTCCTAACAAAAATGATGACGCAAATGTTGAAGGAAGTGATCCGAATACAGTATGTGTTTTTCCTAATGCTACAGTTCATAAACAAACGATAAACTAAACTAAAAATAACTAAAAAATGTGAATGGACCAGTAAGGTTTCACATGGAGTAAACACTACAGGCACTACACTACATACAGTCAACACTACAGGCACATATTGGTATGCAAAATAAGAAGCTTATAAATACAAACACGTCCAAACGACGTAGGAGTATCTAAGTTGTAACTCTTACTTTGTGTTCCACCACTTGTCACAAGTTCGCCTGGGAGAGAAGCTGTGGATTTTGCTTCATGAATCCTGATCACGGGTTGTTCACGAGAACTGGCGTGGAACCGGGAAGCAAGTCACGCAAGTTCTACTCCAGTTGGCCTTGGGTTTAGAAACAAAGCTTCTTCTGCACTTCAAAGTCCTTTGCGAAGTAATACGATCTTGAATGAAAGCTAGGCCTATGCAGGGTACTAAAGTGTACCCAATGATGCTCCTCTTTCACCACAATGGTATTGGATTATTACCACGTGGGGAATTGGGCAAATGGCTTAACGTATAACACTGTAGAATCTTGCTGTTTGAAAGGTTACAAAATACGGGCGGACAAATATTCTTGACACCCTTTTTTGTTATCAATATTTTATTTACGCAATTTACTATTTAGTATTTTCTACTTTGCGTGCTAAACGAGTATTCGGTCGTGCTGGATTAGTCAGTATTAACTTGAAAGACTTCAAGTCTTACAGATACAACAGATCACAAAACAATGTTGTGAAATATTCTGGCGTTTAGCGATTGTTACTGATGAAGGCAACAAGTTATAGGCTTGCTCCTCCTTTACTGTTGTCGCCAGTCCATTTGTTGAACGACGTTCCTGAAAACTTCGAAATAAAAGGGTTTAACGAGCGTTAACCACTCCTGGTCATCTGCCCGAAGTCCTAAGGCCCTATGTCTGCAAGAGCCAGATTCCTAGGCGGTCACCCACCCAAGTAGCAATCCAGCCCAATGCTGCTTAACTTCGGGGATCTGACGAGAACCGGAAAAAAACTTTTGTCCACAACAATGGATTTTGGCCAACACTGTCTGACGTCATGTATTGTTGCTTGATTGCTGCTGATTACTTTGTGATTGTTGTGGGAATTTGTTTTCCGCTTATTTGGAGGTTATAAATGAAATTTCAATTTATTCATCCAGAGCCTTGACTAGTTCGTACGCTCTATTACAATATTAATTAAACACATGAAACAAATATAACAAAACAAAACGTAAAAAAAGGAATACCAAATAACCAAAATGCCAAGACACCAGAATACCAGACGCACTAGACTACAGAAGACCACAACTATTTCGTGGGTGTCCAGCACGAAAACTCCACCCAAATGCACTTTCGGACATTAAGAATAGGCCTAAACAACGAACGGTTTTCTTACCATTCTTTCGACATATTTCTCATATTTATAGCCGTCTACTTCCAGAGGAGACGAACAAACAACTTTCCAACCAACCAACCAGCCACAAATTGCATCTTTTTAATGATGCGGATGATGATTATGTAGTGTCTGGGTCTTGGATCCAGGCCCGGTGCACCTTGCACTTATTGTTACTGTTGCTTACTACTTCATCTGCATGCAATACCATGTACATACATGTGACTATTATTTGCTATATAAAGTGTACCAGTGCCACCTACTGGGGTTGCGCAATCAACGTCTAATCTGTTACTGGTCCTCATTACTGTTGAGACACGAACCAGGACACTTTATTGGCGACGAGGGTGGATTATTATTACCGTATATTAATGCCGCATTCGAGCGAATCCTCACATCGCAGAAACAAAGACTGCAGCAAACGCTCAAAATCAAAACGTTATCTGTTATGATGGCAATAATTAGCTGGTCCCGGCGCCACATCCACCCCTGAACTGAAGCCCCTGCTTCTTCCTCCCCCTCTCCCCCAACCACACCTTATCAAACCCCCTCCCTCCAAACGTGACGCAATTGCATCTTTGTCAAGCCCTGCCCCACCCCTCACCCCACTTCCCCAACCGTAAAGCAATACGTTTTAGTACTTACCTTCCGGTATATCGTGTGACCCGTTGAGAATACCGTTTGCAACATTTACTCAGGTTAGAGTTAATGTCGCAAAATCACCTCGCACGCAAGAAAAAACAAGAAAATGAATGTGAATGTGAATGAACTAAAGTCGCAAAACTGAGTCATGCAGGAAAGCCAACAGGGATGTATTTATGTCCCTTTAACTGTTTCATCCCCAACCGCGTGCTAATTCAGCGCTAGTTTTGCGCACACTGGCTAATACAGGATGCCACTCAGTTTAAGCCAGGGAGGTCTACTCCGAGCTTCTTGCATATTGCTTTCCTATTGGCTGCTGATTTTGCTGTCTCCGCTGACGTCACAATACAGCTCAACAGCTTATGCACATGCGCTCAAGTCAAACCGGAAATGCTCCAGTGTGCGTACCTCCTGAGACGTCACGTAATGAGCTTGGGAGTGACCAACCTGAGGCTGACTGTATACTATCGTTCCACCAATCTTGGTTTAAGCACTGAAACGCTAAAATCACGCCGCTAGGTGGCAGGGAATCGAAACCAAAACAAATAAACAACAATGCTGCCTAATGGTGGCAGCCATATTAGGAAAATGACGTCACCTTCGTGAATCGTAGAACTTTTATAGAACCAAGAAGCTGCTCCTCGTAAGGATTCGGAGCTTTACGTTTTAACATCGTTTACGTGCGGCATAAAAATGAGGTTTAGGCCTACTTAACACGAAACACCCATGCTGAAGCAAACGAAATTCCAGGTAGGATGATGAAATGCGATGGGGGCTAGTACCGCTGTGCCAAACAGAGGAAAACGTCGTAAACATTGTAAAACTAAAGATCGTAAATCAAAATTACTTAGAAAACGGACATCGAAAATTTCAATAGAAATCGAAACCGTAAATCGAAATTATTTTAGCAAATAATTTTGTGGAAAGAAAACAAAAATTGTCACACCGAATGCCACCCCATGCTTTTAAGAAATCTGTAAGTTGTGCGTTTCAGTACTCAACTCCAATCCAACAAAATAATTTCCCTCGATCTTCGGTCTCGGGGAAATTAAATCTGGGAAGGAGTTTCATGCTAAAATACACAAATTATGGATTTCATAAGAAATGCGTGATATCACAAAATTCCGGAAGTCGTCGTGACATTAATACATTAACCAGGAAATTCAAGAGGTATAGTTAATTAAAACATGTAACTGCAATAATGTCGATCACTGCTGCCACGCATCTGTCTTCCTATTATAGTGCTTTTCCATAAACACATGTCGTTTTCGAACATTGCTCGGTACATGTCAATACCGTTTGTATATTGGTGATAAATACGAACTAATGAACGAGTACAGTTTAACAAGGCGACACCTGTCAATTTTAACCAACATGATCCGAACTGATACCCACATATTTTGCCCGGTACGCGGACACATAGGGACTGGACACTTAGGCACCCCGATTTAAGCACTGGACAAATAGGCACTTGGACAAATAGGCACCCGGACAAATACGCAACAAGTTAAAAAATTTTTTTAATTGGGTTGGATTGTTCTCAAATTGGGGGGGGGGGGGGGGAAAAAAACAAGTTTGTTATAAAATGTTCGTAGCTTTCAAAACTGCTAAAGATTGTTGGCATCTTTATTACACTAGCATCTCTGATGTTATGTGTTAGCTGCAGCGAGCGCGGCAGCGCGAGTGAGGCAGCGTAATTTTGGAACATTAATTCATCACAAAAATATGTCGGGAAAAATGCAAAACCTCCACCCAACGGTTCACACGACTTAAGTGTCCCAGATTTAAAACAAACGATATGGCAGAATATGAGAGCAATCTATCCCAATTAAAAAAAAGTTGGTGCCTATTTGTCCAGTGCCTAAATTCGGGTGCCTGTTTGATTCACTTCCACTTTTTTTACAGAAAAAGTGTAATAGACTTAAGTTTAATATAATATAATATAATATAATATAATATAATATAATATAATATAATATAATAGGTTGAAGTCCGTGCTACGCACGGGTGGTGTTATGCACGGTTTGCACGTTCGTGTTGGAGGTTAGCAACCCCTTGCCTGCAGTAACGCGCCTCATTGCCTGTTCCGAGCGCATCCCAAGTTTGCAGTTTACACACCCCAACTAATAAGCGTATTGTACATATGCACAGATGATAATAATGATAATTACGAAATTGGAATTATAAATTGGAAATAAGCCATCAGTGAAAATCATACACTAGAAATACCGAAGTACAGTAAGCCACCTTTATGCACTTAGGTTTTGTCAGCGTAGCATCACCCGGGTTCGAACCGGCGAGCCAGTCCGTCACTATCATACTGCATTTACCGATCACATCAGTGAAAGCGGTATTGTAGTGATCTGGTAATTTACTACTGCACCGGATTGAATCCGAGTCACGTCAATTGAATATAATGTTAAGTGCGTAAAGGTGGTTATGTCTAGTGTACGATTTTCACCGAGCTGATGGCTTATTTCCAATTTACTGCAGTATTATTTACACCGATTTATGTCTATTTAACAGCAATAATAATTAAAAATAATCACACCCTTTGGTCTATTCCTACTTTTTAATAAACTCAAGCCAGTTCATTCTATGGTATAGACCCAACTGTAAAACAGCCTAATAATTATCAATAATTATTGTAGTCATTTTCCTGTAACCGTTATGGCAGGGAAATTTTCAGGTTTTGCCTCGAGGAATCTACCAGGCAGTTGATCATAGGATGTGAATACCCTTCACCTACAGGATAAGCCAGGACTGTCGTCAGTAATATGGCTCTTTTATGGACAAAATAATGAGCCACGTTTTCTTCGGCAACGTGTTATTTAATTCCAAAACTAGGGCAACGGCGAATTTATGGTGCAATCGTCGAAGTGTGCTGTCTCGCTTACAGCGCTTACGTGATTCTTTGAATGGTGTCATAACTCAATAAAAATCACAGTGACGAAACTGACAAGTGTCGATTGAGTTAAGGTATGGGGGGGGGGAGGGGGAGCAACAATAAAATTGATTTAATTTTGCTCACTTGTTGATAGTTTTGATAATATTTTAATGAAACAATCTATGAAAATCCGAGAACTGGACAGGGGGGGGGGGGGAATCTTTTGGAGAGTTTTTAAAGCTTCTTCAGTTTAAGAAAGAAATTGGCAAGAAACCTCTGTTTACTGAATCGAAGAAAAATGGCAAGTCTGTTCGAAAAGTAATGCATGCGAACAGTGGTGCCTATTGCTGAATTCCCAATTGTTCGTGTCAGGCGAAATAAACGTCAATATTTATAGTGTGCGCGGCGTATCTTGAGTCCTGCACTTATTTTGTGATCGGCTACGTCTTCGTGGAGGGGGCGGCTTTAACCGATGGCCGCCATTATTTTTGTAACTACTTTTGATATCAACAAGGCACTCTGCGAACAAACACGTACAATCGATTACTTGTGTTCATTCTGGGGCGAACTCAGATGGGACGCGGACACTATAAACACAGTTGGTGCGCGTTTACGCAACGACTCGCCTTTGCATTCTCGCTGCTGCAATTTAATCTTGATGGCAAAGGTGTCATTGCCATGGTAACAACGCTGCTTGGATTAGTTAAGTCCGACCTCGTTTGAGTAAATGCTTGCAGTCTCATAACCCGTGACAATAAGATAAAGAATTGCTCCCGACGAAACAGTTTTCCCAGTCGCTCCTGAACTCACATTATTGGCTGTTTCCGTTGCGAGCCGGAAGTTAAAAACCGACGCCATGTTGGAATTTCAGATGATTTCTAGTTTCTAGCTACGAGAATGCAATATGCGAGTCGCTGCATAAACCTTAGGGCGCGTTTAGCAACCACTCGCTTTTGCATTCTCGCAGCTAGAAGCTAGAAATCACCTCAAATTCCAACATGGCGGCGGTTTTATATCTGCCGCCTCGCAACGAAAACGGCAAATAACGTGAGTTCAGAAGCGTTTGGGAAAATTGTTTCGTCATGAGGATTGCTTTATATTATGGCACGGATTATAAGACTGCAAGTATTTACTCAAACGATGTCGGATTTAGCTAATCCATTTAGCGTTGTTACCATGGCAACGTCACCTTTACCATCGTGATTGAGTTCGAGAATAGCTGCGAGAATGCAAAGGTGAGTCGTTGCATAAACGTGCCCTTAGCCTGTTCAGTTTCCAACCAATCGTACGTGTTGGTAACTATTCACGTCCTCTGTGAAAGAACAGTTTATTTGCAACGATATTATCTTCGGTGGACAATCACAGAATGAGCGAAAATACCAATCAGCTACCCCCCTCCCCTCTCGCCCCAAAACAAAGCGAACCAAAGCTACGCGTTATAATTCCTCCTGAAAATATGAAAAAAAAAGGCCACTCCAGAAACCGGATACTGCACTAATGTACCATGAAATCTTTAGCCCCAGACCCCCATGCTGGCTTTGTTCGCCCCTCCCCCCCTCCCCCCGTCCGAAAATTATTCCTAGCTGCCTGTCTGATACCAGTGCCCTTCTGCTTCTGGAGTGGCACATTGTAGTATTGCTAAATCTTAAATCATTTCGCAAGAAAGCTTTCGTAAGTCTCAAGGAGGAATGGACTAAACTGAAGTGTTATTAAAATAACGGAATGGCCCAACGGAGTTAATATTAAAACATGGAAAACTGGTACGTTCATTGCAACGCACGCTATAAGACTAACGTTCCGTAAAACATGCAGGATATTAAAATTTTCCCACCTTCCTCATTGCTTCAGTCTGTCTTTATTTCCTTTCACGTTTCCTGCATGAAAATAGCTTCTGCCTCTTGATTTTTCAGGTCGATACGGCAGTCTTATCTGCAGAAAGAGCAAAGCAGAACTCTGTATTGTTGGCATTAAACTGAATGACTTAATCGCTTTGGCATTAAACTGAATGGCTATCGTCTCCATATTTGCAGTTTTCATATTTTGGCCCCATCTTGTTGTGCCTATCTGTAGTTTTCGTATTCTGGCCTCGTCTTTTCGGCTTTGTATGCAGTTTGCCTATTTTTCTCCCATCTTTTCGGTCCCGTCTGCAGTTTCCATATCTTGACTCCATTTTTTTCGGCCATGTTTGCAGTTTCATTATTTTGCCCCATCCTTTCGGTCATTTCTGCACTCTCCATATTTAACCTTCTGCTTTTCGGCCGTACCTGCAGTTTTCATATTTTGCCTACATCTTTTCGGCCATGTCTGTAGTTTCCATATTTTAACCCCATCTATTCGGGCTTGCCTGATTCTGCAGTTTTCATATCTTGCTCCATTGTTGTGGCCCCATCTGCAGTTTCCTGATTTTGGCTTATTTTTTCGGCCTTGTCTGTAGTTTTCATATTTTGGCCCCATCTTTTAGGCCTCGTCTGCAGTTTCCATACAGGGTGGTCCACAAAAAACTGACGACCCAAAATTTTTTAAGTCCAACGTTTCTAGTTAGCACCCCTCTAAGATGACATATCCCACGATAGTTCAGCATAAGATGCACCTACCCTTACCGCATTTGCATGTCGAGTTCCTTTCTTTGTCTTGCCCTTCTTAGCGTGAACAAGTTTGCTTTTGGGCTTTCTTATTGTAATATTTGTGAATTTTGATTTCTTCACAGACTTTTGCACCGTGTGTGTGCGGGAAGGCTTAGTGATCGTATTTTGTCCAGAGTTATCCATAGTGAGCAAACTATTGAAACAGGAAAACTGTCCAGGGTCGGTTAACGTTATCCTGAATTATAGCTTACAGTATACTTGACTTCCTAGGATGTCCCGAACGAAACCACGAAAAAGTACCAAAATTGTGTGTAAAAATTAGGGTCGAGTCAATAACCGAAACCGAATTTTGGGTTTTTACTGAAAACCGAAACCGAAACCGATTCGGATTTTGTGTCTGTTTTTCGTACGGCGTTCGAAAAATCAAAAATTGATTTGTTTTCCTTATTTTTTTAGAAATAATTATTATTTTCTACGTATAAATGACAACAACGCTCCTAGTCATTAAAAAGAAAATAGAGGAAAATGGTGCCACAGCTAAGCCCATGGTCTATCACGTGGCTGAAAGTGAAAACAGGAGTGAGTTAGAAGCCAGTATTACTACTGTTACAGGAAAAAAAAATAGAAATAGCTCCTTGGGGTGGATCGTGGCAAAAACCGATACCGAAACCGAAACCGCGGTTTTGTTGGAGGTGAAAACCGAAACCGGAACCAAAGTCAAAAAAATGAAACCGACCGATCCCTAGAAAAAATTCTATTCTTGAGAGGAAGAAGGACGGGGCATCTCAAGGCGCCACCCAGGCTCAAATCTTCGGCGAAAAAAAATTATAAGTAAGAATGGTTCCTGGCTGGGCTTGAACCGGAAGTAAAATTTACATTGGGTAATATGATTTTCAACATGGCTGCCCCCACTAGCCGGATGTCAACACACACTTCAAACACTGAAAGATCCCTCCAGAAGATCAGCAAACAGACTCAAAAGCACTTACAATGTTCCAGGGGGTATTCATATTCAAGGTAACTCACCAAAGTGGAGCCTACTGCTGCAGATACCACAACAGAAGCCATAGTACCTACAGGACCAGTAGCACACAAATAGCGATAAGAAAGAACAGTTTATTTGTAGTGAAAATGAGAAAAGACTAATATAATGAAAATAAAAATCCGATCCGAGCCTAAACTGGGTTCATCATCATCATCAGAGCATTCGTTGACGTAAAATCACCAACGCATTTGCCCAATGAGCTGTCGTTTCGTGAAATACTTAAGGTCAGGATTTGTACTGGTCACTGAAATCGTGGATATCAAATGTGATAGTCCTGGAACCAGACGGGGGTGTCCAGTCTCAACAAGTGGATTGAATTTCACCTACGTCATATCATTCTGCACTACTTGAATACAACGCTTCGGTACGACATTTTTTTGATTTTGGGTAGGTTTTAGTTTTTTATGACGTCATTCAAGATGACGGACCCGTTTCCACCTATAAAAATGAAATGACATGTAACTCACTGATGGTGCTCTTTAATTTACTATCTCACTAACTCTTTTGACCACTAAATACAATTTGTAGCTTACAATAAAGTGCATTATGGGACCCTATGAAAAAGTATTAAGGAAAATTGAAAATAAGCCAACAGCGAAAATCATACACTAGAAATAACGTAGTTAAGTAAGCCACCTTTATGCACTTACGTTTCGTCGGAGTGGCATGACCCGGATTCGAACCGGGTACCCAGTTCGCCCCCAGATCACTTGCATAGCGCCTTAATCGTTATGGCCATATCCTCCACTGGCGATTAAGGCGCTATGCAAGTGATCTGGGAGCGAACTGGGTAGCTGGTTCGAATCCGGGTCATGCCACTCCGACGAAACGTAAGTGCATAAAGGTGGCTTACTGAATTACGTTATTTCTAGTGTAAATTTTCGCTGTTGGCTTATTTTCAATTTTCCTTAATATTATTTCCAGCGATTTATGTCTATTTATTTCTATGAAAAAGTGTCTAGAGTGCATCATTTTGGTCTTCATCTTTCAAGTCAATATTGTTTGTCCCGGAAGAGGGTTCATAACTTTGAATCTAAGCACTCTAGACACCTTATTATAGGGACCAACAATGTTTCTTACTGTAAGCTACAAATTATGTTCAGTTGTCAAAAGTGCTAGGGAACATGATTCTGGGTTACATGTCACTTCCTATTTGTAGGTGGAAACGGGTGTCCGCCGTCTTGAATGACGTCATAATTACCAAAAGCTACTCAAAATCAATAAGTATCATACCAAGGCATTGATTTGACAAAATTACTCAATTTTTACGTAAAGTTCTAAATGCACCTGCGTTAATTCCAATTCCGACATTAACGCATCTTTGCCTTGTCACGCTTCGTTAACTTAAAACTGGGACTAATTCTCTGTGCGGATGCATACCCCTTGGAGCGAGTCGGTGATCACCCGCGTTTTAATTGTGTAATGTACATTAGACGGCGACAAAAATAGCGGCCGTATCTACAAAACATTGCGGAAAACCTCATTTTTGCCGTACAAAGACGGTTAAACCATCCTAGCGTCTAATCCTGCAACCACGAACTTGTTGATAAGCATGGTCCATAGACTACAAGTAAAAGAGAATAAAAACGAAAAAAAACTGTCATCTTTTGGGTCGTTGTACTAGTGTTAGGCGAGATACGGGAGAAGAAAAAGGCCGGAGCTGGCAAATGATGAGCCGTATTTCGTGGTTTATGTGACGTACGAGTGGTTGTTGAGCGCAAACCGCCAAATATCCCGCGGTCATAGCCATCTTCACTCACAGCAGGTGACATCATAAGTCCAGTTGAATGCGCAGCTCCACCAAGACTTAAACAACTTTTAGATTTGGAAATTTACTCAAGGACCAGAAAATAAGATAGAGAGACGTTGGAGGGTGGGATCGACCGTCCTGTTTGTTCCCCGTCCCTCGGGGAGGGGGGGGGCCCCCCCCCCGCGGGGGGGGCGGGCCTCAACTACAATTTCCCCACTTTATTACTATTTTCAGTGTTTTCATGTGCTGTCTCTATTGTTCGGCGGCGCCCGGACTGTGTTCCCGGGCACGGTTTAGTACCCCCTGTGTTTCCCTTCCCTCCCTAATTGAAATGCCATACAATTTTCAGGTTAAAAAAAATCACTGTGCTAATGGCGGCTGAAGTTCATTCTACAAAACCAAAAGTTTTCTGAAATACTCATTTGGGCAGGGGCGTAAACTCACGGTTGGGTGTAAACTCCTGCGTAAACTCGTTCCGGGGGGCTTCCCCTCAAATAATCTGAATATCTGAAGACTTAAAAGACTTTCTTCATTATATGCTCCCCCCCCCCCCTGTTGAGAGCCCCAATTTATGTTTATGGCATATGAATACTACGGCTTTCGTTATAGGAGCCCTGAACCCGTATCAATTTGCAGTACCCCGCAGGCTCCTTAGGGTCGAGGGTTCTCAACTCCTGCTACCACGGTATTTACGCCCCTGAATTTGATCAGGACACAGATTAACGTAACACTAGTGGAGACTTGTACGCCCTGAATAAATTTTGTGGTCGGAAATTGGAATTCAAAATGAGTTCCCCCAATTCATTTTACTCAAAATCCCAAAAAGTTCACCTAAAAGGGTTTAGGAGCCCAATCGTAACTCTCGGAGGCCAGTAAAGTCTTTTTTCAGCAGTTCTGTAGAGGTGGCTCAACATCGTTTGAGGCCCTATATGCATTCTCTGTAATTGTTGGTGGTATGGGGAGGGAGGATCTCGGGAGGTTTTTTTTTTTTACTTTTTTCCTAACTGTTTATCCCCATTCTAAGAAAATATATTTCTAAAGTATTTGTGAAAGTTGACAACGTTGCCAGAAGACAGCATAGTTTGAAGTGGTAAAATTTTTAAGAGGTAGTAGGGGGTAGGTGCCCCCCTCTAGGTCATGGGCCCTACGCCGCCTTGTCCACGCTGCTTTGAACCGACTCTGACCTTTGAAACGTTCAGAAAAAGGCCAATTTTCATAATTTTTTTCAACTGTAATAGACTTATATGTTGTTTTTTTTTTTATCAAATTTTAATCTTAACTAAACCATCTTGGTTAAACCATTTATTCAACTCATCCTTTCGACGGCATGAAAATGATTCTTGTGTGTCTGTCATCAAATTTTATTCGTTTAACTTGAGTAATTTGAATCTGAACTTTGAGTTTTTTTTGTGGGTGGGGGGGGGGGGAAGGTCCCGCCCCGCACCTCATTGGGTAAACCATTGACTCAAATGGTGTGTCATCAAATGTTATGCGTGCACTTGTGGAATTGATTGTAGACCATCAAGCAAATGTAATACTGTAGTAAACTGATCTCGAAAGGCCGCATCATCCTTTCTCTTGTGACTGGGACCTAAATGAACCCTTTATAAAGATTGAAAGTTGAGCGATAGATGTTGTTTCGTTGGCTAACAATCGCTGTGAATCGCTTTCTCCCAATTTATTGCTGTAGCCTGTGTCTGCTCCCTGTGTGGTGCACGTTCAGTTTGGTTTCTCGGAAGGGTCCACGGAACAAGCATTTATTTACGGATAAATGGACAGCGATCGTGAATCAACCAAGTTCAATTTGAAAGAGGAAATTGGATTTCAGAATATTTCGATCGCCAAGGCAGGATTCGTTGTATTGTGTCTGTCGACAGCAGAGCATGGTCTGCTTAAAACTAACACCGTGTTAGTTCGAAATAAAATGTACGATGTAATTAGGCTCAGATGAAAGGTGAAGATGTACTTTTTCCAACAAAGGTAATAGAAATGTGTTACTATAATTAGAGGCGGCGCTACGGCTGTTTGTCTATGCTCTAGCACCACATATTCTGATTGAGTTCGTGCCGAGATTCGACTTTACACGGCTTCAAATTTGTACTAATTATGGAACGCGGATGTAATTAGGCTAAAATGAAAGTTGAACATGTACTTTTTCCAACAAGGGTAATAAAAAGGTTTTAGCATAATTAGGGGTGGGAGCTACGGTTGCTCATCTCTGCTGTAACCATATACTCTGCTTAGGTTCATGCAGTTTCGACTTTAAATTGAGGTATATATCGGCTGTAATTTCGCTCAGATGTAAGGTAGAGATGTGATTTTTCCAACATAGGCAATAAAAATGTTTTACTGAAATTAGAGGCGAAGCTGCGGCTGTTGTATGTGCTGCAACACTAAATATTCTGCTTGGATTCGTGCCCAGTTTTGGAATTTTAACTTTCTGATCTAATTAAGATATGTGGATATAGTTGGGCTCAGATGAAAAGACAGAAGTTGCTGGGCTTTTTCCAACAAGAGCAATAAAGTGTTTTTCTATAACTCGAGGCGGAGGTACAGTTGTTGAAACTGCCCAACGCCTCTAGACTACGTTAAGCCAGATGATGTTAGCAAAACTCTGGTATGAGAATACGTAATTGCTTTTTTTTTCCAATATGTTGCAAACTTTTCAGCAACCATCCGCCCTAAAAGTGAGAGGAGGCTTGCCATCTCCAAACAAACACAACAAACGGAAAACAAAACCCACATTAATATTGTTAACACGCATTTCAAGACGTTTTGACGGCTTACCAGGAACTCGACGCACTGATCTTTATGGAATGAAACTGGATGGGCGGGAGGAGTTCAGAAAGCATTACACTAATTGACGAGTTTGTTAAATTGCTCGGAGCATTTCATTAAGTTTGGCGAACATCCATCTTTAGTAAAAGAATAACAAACAAAAAGAAGAAAAAAAAAGTAAAAAAGTAAAAAAAAAAAAAGTGTTTGTGGCAAACCGCCGCAACCCGAACCCACCCCCGGAGGCCTTGAGTTGAAACAGACCAGCCCAAGATTTGCCGTGCTCCCTTGCGTAATCGAACGGCGTAATGCACAGGTTTGCTACTGCAAGCCTGCTATTAACCTGGCCCGTAGATAAGGATTGAAGATAGGGCCGACCACATCCACACTCCAGAGATGCCATCTGATTTCGGTTGTCAGCCAACGGGTTTTGCAAAAGAGAAATTTGGGATAGTCGCCCTATCTCAAACGGCAGCCTTCATTTTGATTAACGAGTCCCGTTTGAGTCGGGCGAGATCGTGAATAAGGCCTTACGTGAAATGGGTTTAAACAAATGGCCTTTTTTGAAGGTAAAACTTCGTTGCGTTTTTCGTAGAATCTCGTTTGTTTAAAGAAATATTGCAGAGTAAGGGCATATTTAAGCAGCTGTTTAACTGTACATTCTCGTTATACTATACGCTATTGAAACGAATCTAAGGAGAAAAGGTCACAGAAAATAAGACTGATGGGGAAGAAGACACGGAAACAACTTTTTCTACTGAAACTCCTTTTTTTTTCCGAGCACCACTAAAACATGTTGTTGGCGCTTCTTCAGTAAAACTCGGCCCTATTTGAAGCTGAACAGCCTTATTTGAGCAAAAGTCCTGGAAACATAATATTGGTTTTTGAAAAATTCCGTGAAAGTTCTGGAAAATCTACTTTTGCCATCTGCTTTGAGCTCCAGTACTGACTGGCAACTGCCACTATCTAATCGCCACAGTGACGGCATCAGGACTGAATTGTTTGGAAGGCCGGCACAGGGCACATCAGGAAACAGAGTGGGCCATGGGCTTTTTTTTTTTTCATGGCAGCCGCATTCGGCACTTTTATTCCATTTAATTCAACTTAAACGTAAATCTTCAATGCAGTCCAATTTTTTTTGTTAAATATGCCCCATAAACACATAAAATAAATTATTGCAAAGTTACTACAAAAAGAAATAAATAAATAAATAAATTTAAATAAATAAAAAATAATAAAAGCTCAGTTTATTAGTTTGATGTCAAGTTTAGCCTGCAAATTCCGTTTAGTTTTTTTTTTTCAGGTGGTGATCTGAGTGTTGGGGTCAGGAAAGGCCGGCGGGGAGAGCGTGGCCCACCCCTAGCGCCCTCACTCATCTAATACTAAATGTAATGTTTTTCACATCGATCAAGCAAATAAACTCCGTGATTATTATATCTCTGGAACTCTCTTGGGGCATCTCCGTGTTGTAAAGGATTTGGGTGCATGTTCGATAGTAACCTGAAGAGTACCGTCCATTGCTGCAATGTTGTCAAGACAACCAGAGAAATGCTATGATTAGGCGTTGCTTCTTATCCGGGGATTCCCTTGGGCTTTTTGCATTTGTGTGTGGCCAATACGGGAGTACGCGCATCCAGTCTGGTCCCCTCATCTTATTAAGGACATTGATCACGTTGAGTGTGTGCAACGCTCATTCACCAAATTTTGCCGGGCTTGTCTGGGATGAGCTATACCAAACGACTTAATATTTTGGGAGTTGACTTCCTCGAGCTTCGCCAATTAACACATGATTTGACTCTGACGTAATCCCTTTAGTACATGACCATTGTGCTTTACTTACGCAAATGCTCACCCAGTCCTTCTCACGTGATTGTAGAAAATATTGTTCTTTTCAAACTGCGTAGTTAGTATGTAGAACGCTTTGCCTTGTGAGGTGGTATTGGCTCCGTCATTGAGTATTTTTAAAAGGACATTTTTTGTGTGCGATCTTGTGCAAACCCTGCAAAGATGTCGTTGCCATGGTAGCAATGCTACCTGGACATCGACCGCAACACCTGACGTCGTTTGGATGTATTGACTTGCAGTCGTATAATCCGTAACAATAAGACAATTCCTCCTAACAAACAATTTTCCCTGAGCTGCTTCTGAACTCTCATTGGTAGGCATTTTCTCTGCAAGCTGAAGGAGCCAAAAACGTCGCCATCTTGAAATTCCTGATGATTTCTAGTTTTGAGCTGAGAGACAACATTACTGTGGCTCTAATAACTGTTATTTTTTTTTTACGTTGCGTTCGAAAAACTCGTTGAAAATGCCAAACGCGCACACACGTTAAATAAAATACCATAAAGATTTATAAGTTTGGTGTTGGTTAAATCTGTTAACTAACTTAACTTGTCACAGTATAGTCTTCAATAGTTTTAAACCACATTCGGTCTACAGGATGTGGACACGCATACACAAGTTTATTTAAATCCGTCAGATGGATCAGATAGGAAAACAGGTTCTGAGCTGGAATCGTGAAACTGGTTTTTGGTCCACGCTTTACGCAAAGTCTCACAGCAAAAGTCATTTTCACAGCTTTACAAATTTCACAGCAAAAGTCATTTTGCCGGATGTTCCAGTCGTACTTTCAATTTCTTCTTCAAATTTCCTGTTAAACCCTTTTCCCCATTAGTTTTAACCTGTTCTGAAATGGATACCTATTGAAAAAAAATTGGTGGGTGGGGGGGGGGTTTGAAAAAAATATATGGCGGGGAGCCGGGGATCGACATAGGATTTTTGGGGAGTGGGGTGGAATGGGCACCACTGTGTTCAGCAGTAAATACGTTTAGGTTTCCGGATTGGCTGAGGTCGAGAATGGGTTGTGTGCATGCAAACGTATTCTTGAGGCCAATTCGAATGGAAAGTAAATGTATGTCGATAGGCGAAGATGATAGTTATTACGAGTCCAAAGCCTCAAAGCAAGCTACCTATTTGTTCAGTGACGCGTGTGTTTAGTATTCAATTGTTTTCAGGCTACCTTGGCAGCTTTGACTCTTTGTTTTCCTTCAGGCTCACGTCATTCTAAACCATCAATTTGTGTTTTCCCGTTATCGCCTTTGCTATCGGCTTGTTTTCCCCGCTGCTTTTACAAAACATTACGGAACACTTTGATGTCAAAGAGGAGGAAAAAACTTTTTCACGTGCTAACGCCCATCCTCCTCCTCCCTTGAGATCGAGTTCGTTCTCTTCTTGTATGGCTATTGGTGACCTGTCCAGTATGGCTCTTAAAAGTCCGTCCAACACAAAATCAGTCGCAGTATAGTGAAAATGGGTGGTTAATAACAACGTATTCATACGGGAGGAAGTCACCTACGGCGAATTCAATTACGAAACCCCAACTGACCTTTGAGGTACCCATCAAGAACCATTTACCCCCCCGCCGGGCCGGGCGGGTGGGGATTGGGGAGGGGGCTTGGATTAGTTTGTGCCCTCTCGAGTTCGGAAGGGGTCATACATTTTTTAGGTCCTGTACAAGAGTGGCATGGAAACCCACTGACCAAACTTTAAAAAATGAAACTTTAAGCAGTCAAAATTTCTAAATATGCATGCCTCTCGCTTCTGGGGGGCTCTCCCCCCCACAGTCCTGTGAGTGTTTACACGGTTTCTTCTCTTTGTTCATCATCATATTTCGTTTAATACTATTTGCTCTGAGGTTCAAATAGTTCGAGGCGTACACCCGGAGTTTCATTTTTCGTATATTCCGGCAGGGAGTTTCAGGCAGTTTTGAATTGGAAGGCTTTAGGGTGTTTATCGTTCCTCACAAAGCACTC
>JAHWFP010180871.1:0-12623 GCA_023313725.1 Lithobius niger | reverse complement strand
TTGAATTGGAAGGCTTTAGGGTGTTTATCGTTCCTCACAAAGCACTCTGCCCACAACACCCATCCTCCCCCTCCATAGTTCGAGGCGTACACCCGGAGTTTCATTTTTCGTATATTCCGGCAGGGAGTTTCCGGCCCTTCTGATTGGGGATGCTGTTAATCATGCCGGCTGCTCTCCCCCCCCCCCCCCAATGTTCTGACTGCGCTGCAAGATGTACGCTCGATGTATCGTTTGTCCCGTTTGCGCGCATTTTAGTGGAATGAACAGTTCGGGGACGAATTGTCTGGAGATGAATTTCTCGGGAACGAAAAGTCCTACCTTCGATTTTTCCAAGGTCGGAGAAAGGCTTCAATTTAGGATTTCGTTGATAAATATTATTATTGTACATCAAACACGGTCGCCGACATCCTTTCTCCTTCAAATTTTATATATATAAGGTCTCGTTAACGTAATGACTTGTTTCGGTTTTAAAAACTCGAAAACGTTTCCTGATTAAATCACTGAAAAAAAAAAATCGACGGCGAAATCGAACAACCTTTGTCCTTTTTCATTTGTTTTTTCTCAGTTTTTCGGCACAAAGGCACAGAGTTTTTTTTTCAATAATTTTTCCCCGAATGAAAATAAATGCTTGGTGCGAAAGTCGCGTCTGTCTGTCTGTCTTTCGTTTCGTGTGTCGTTTCTCTTTCACTTCCCGAGATAAAGAATATAGAAAAAGGAAAAAAAAGACAAAAAACAATAAATGATTAGTGCGAAACATTTTTCGTAACTGACTTGTCCGTTTTGTTTTGCTCGAATGTAAATATATATATTTTGCTTGCGCTGAACCACGGGCGAGAGTCAATACACGGGGAACCTCTATTCATCCATGCAACATGGTATCGAGACTATTTTAAATGAAGCTAATGTGTGTCGTTGACGAAATCCTTTTCATTTTGCGGTTGCGAACTTGCGTGTTTTCCTGTAGTGCTTAAATGCGACAATCAAATGTTATTATTTCATTGAGTTACGCCTCGAAAACCTATTAGCTAGCTAGGCAACAATGATAAGGATAAAAAAAAAGGGTTAAAGGGTTTAACGAGCGTAAACCACTCCTGGTCATCTGCCCGAAGCCCTAAGGCCCTAAGGATAAGGATAGATAAGAAGACAACAATGTTTTAATTGAGTTGAGTTGAGTTTATTATTAATATTTAGAAGCATGGACAATCATATAAATGACAAACCCACACCCCACAAGAGCAGATGCCCGCGTGTGGCTTGGGGCCGCACAAACATGTAAATCAAACAAACACAAAGGAAATATATTTCATACAATCAGAATTAGGGATTACATGCGAAAAATTGTGTAAGAGAAAAAAATATATATATATATATATGTATAACAATGAAATAACAACAATGAAAACAGAAAGACAAATTAGGAAAATTTGCGAAGTCAGAACAAAAAAAGCACGTGAGTAATCCAAAGAAAACAGTCTAATCTGAACAAAACAATAATAGCCCAATATTCTGCCGAAAGAAACGAAGAATACAAAATAAAACATAATATTTAAATTTAGAAAAAGTTAAGTCACAACAATGAACAAATTTTCTAAGGAAGATGGGTTTAGATCGTTTGCCGTTTTTTAAAGCAATTTTTGATCGCTTTATCTAATAGTGAACACCTCTAGCTCGGAGGTTGAAAAAAAATCGACGGACAGACGGACGGACAAAGTCGTTGCAATAGTTTTCTCAACGTCTTGGCTGTACAGAAGACTAAAAGCGACTCGTACGGTTGTGCTCCTGCTTTAGGCTGTCGTTTTATGTGCCCAGTCGTAGTTGTATACTAATTTGTGATTGACTTCCCGGAATAATCATCATGTCATTTAACGAGGTCTGATGAGCTTCGATATACTTAAGTCAAAATCCCGGAACCCCCCTTCAGGTACGAACTTAAATCCACAAGTAGGTCGGAGATTTCATCTAACGGTGGATTCAACAGTTATCGTGGATGCAAACATACAGACAAACAAACAAACATACACAGATCAGCACAGTATCAGAAGCTTGTTTGCTCTGCCAGCGCCTTGCGATGGGGCAAGGTGGCCTGGTGGTTACCATGACGGTCTCGTGTACCAGAGGTCCCGGGTTCGATTCCTGCCTCAGCCAACCTTTGCATTTTTGTGTAGAGAAGGGCCCAGTGATGTCTCGCTCATGTCGATTGTGGCTTGTAAAAGAACCTAGCAATTTCCGATTGGGTTTACCTAGCAAAATTGCCCCTCTTCCCTTCTGGCACCTTGGCTACAGCTGGGATCGCGTCAAAAGCTAAGCTAAGATAGGTCTAAACTGAGTTGGATTTATTGTAAGTATTTAATTTAACAACCAAGACACCCGATAAGAGTCGGCTGAAGAGGCCCCCTTGGCTGTTGGGTGCGGATGCACTGCCTGCACACTCAATAGCAACGCCACTGACAAGAGGGTTTGAATTGGAAAGGGCAATGCACGATTGCCCTAAACCGTCTGCACCACTGCGTCGATTACAAACATTACGTTCAGTCCTCATATAGAAGAAACGAGCGCGCCTGTTGAGTAGACGTAGACCCTCAGGCCAAACTGTTTTTGGATTGCCTTGATATTAAGTCCCGGGTTCACAGAAAGTAACGATCTTTTTTCCTTCACGGAAACCGCAGCGGGACTGGAAATTGCTGATTAGCGTGACAGAATTAGTAATCCGAGCTCTCTGCGTCATTGCTACACGTTGCGTGTATTTGCAGCAGGTTTATTCTGTCCGCGAGGGTGTATTGAAACACAAATCTCGCAATGTAAATTTCCGTGCTAAGGGGTGTGCTATCCGTTGGAAAGAAAGTATAGTCCCATTCCTAAGTATCGTTACGACACAGAGATACATTAAGGGACGTATTTTTTTAATAATATTGCCTGAGGGGGTATAAACAAACATTATTTGATGCCTGAGCATTACATAATGCCTGAGGGGGCATAAATAAATATAATAATAATAATAATAATAATAATAATAATAATATAACTGTAGCCACACGGCAATGATAACACCAGGGCTCAGGGCCACTAACGCCGCTCCTAAACTAAAATAAGATTAGTATGTACGACCGTACGTTTCAAGTAACAAGTGAGTGGTAGACGCTGCAAAAGTTTATGGACTGACGGAGCCCTGACCACATCCTCCGGAAGTGAGTTCCATGGCTTGACCACTCGAAGAGCAAAGAAATGTTTTCTGCACTCCATTCGCGATCCCTGGACCAATAATTTAAAGGAGTGACCTCTGGTACTCGTTCCTGGAGAAAGCTCGAAAAAAGGTATTGTTACACAAGGTATTTATGCCTGGGAGGGGGGCGGGGGTGTGCCCTCCATATTTTCGATTAATCCCCGCTTCCCAAGACCCTGAAAAAAGCGATCCCTTCTACCCAAGATCCCACAAATATTCCCCCCTCCCCACCGTAAAAAGTAAGCTTTACTTCGCCTTTTTTGCGTTAATGGTAGATGATTTCCTCGCATCGACAGTTTCCCAATTGGGTAGAAAACGAGCCATGACTTAAAGTCTTTAAGTATGTTCTTGAAAGCATTCAAGGACGTATTCTTTAAACCACCTTTGACCCGACATTCATGATTCATGATGACAGAACAACCTTTGATGTTAATAGGGATGCATACAGGCACTTGTAAGGCATTATACCATGCGCAATGGCTGTTTGCCGTGACGTCACCATGAGTTAGCCAATGTCGGACGAGAACAACGGCTGTTTGGCCGTCTGATTGGACTAGCCCAGTCACGTGATATGCACGTCACAGCAAACAGCCATGGCGCGTGGTATAGTAGTCCATGCCAGCATGTCCATGCCCGTCACAACATCAACACGTGCAACATCAAAGATACCTAAAAGTGCAGAAATATTTTTAGAAGGTGGCTGGCTTTAAAGAAGTATTTACCGGATGACACTAGAAATAACGTCAAATCCTTTAAAACTTACGATAGGGGCCGGGGGGGGGGGAGGGGGTGGCAGGAGTCAGTGTTTTAAGAAATATTGACTGGTGAAGTGTCATTTTTGAGGTCCAAAAATAATATTTTCCTCCAGTTTGGTCAGTGGTTATTTTTTGTGTGAGCTTTCCTTGACAGGCCTAAAAATTCGGGACCCCACAATTTCCTCCTTTCTCCCCCCCCCCCCCCCCCCAAGATAAATTATGACCACTCCCTAACAGCGTTGTTAGGATTATTAAACAGGACTGAAAACCAATGGGGCCGAGATGGGTTAAATGAATACGGATACAAAACCTATTTACGTTGCGTTTTGGACTTAAATGTCAGACTGCCTAAGCGGGGAATCGAACTCACGTGTCAGTATGGTTTAGTCGTGGGACCGCGGCCTTTGGTTTCAAAGGTCGTGGGTTCGATTCCCCACTCAGTCTGACATATAAGTCAAAAAGGCACCGTAAATAGGGTTGCATCTGTATTCATCTGTTATGATTATAATCAAATAATCATAATCATAGTTATAATTGCTTGATTAAAATTGAAATCTGCCTGATTATAAACAAGGACCAGGTTGACGCAAAAGTATTGATGTACAAGCACAGCAGAACTTAAAACATAAACAAAAAAATGGATAGGCCTAAATCCAATTCTTCTTTACCAGCACAAAAATAACCCGCGCCCCACATGTCCAGTGATGTGTTGTGTGAGAAAATGGTCTGTAAGTTATCACGAGACGCTTTTACTTTGGTTTTTGCTTACTGCCAGTAATCTACCTGTATAGTTTGTTCCACATTATGTTTTCAGAAAACTGTCTGGATGACGACTCGTTTCCTTGCACTAAGAGTGCAAAAACATGTGGATATTACACTTGTAGACTCAACTTAGTTAGTTAGAGTTTACGAATGGGATTTTTACGGTTTTTTTGCACTAATATTGGAAGAAAACGTGGCGTCATACAGTCAGTTTTCTGAAAACATAATGTGGAACAAAGTATAGCAGTCTCCTGTTGGTTTGTTTCCCTGTCAACGTATAGGCAAGTCCACATCACACACTCTACACTAACTTTACTAAAAATGTTACTAAAATAATTAATAATTATAGCAGTCTGCATGTTAATATGCATGGTATTAATATTTACACTTCGTTATCACGTTTTAAACTTTTAATAGTGAGTAAATAGGTATTGGCGTATTGACAGTAGTAACCAGCAATTGTTCAAACGCTCAGCAAACTTTAATTATTGGTGTACCTTTACATTATTCAAATCTACCTATACAGCAGCGACAATAATGCCATATTGGCAACGAACTAGCATCTGGAGAGATAGCTGCAAGGGGCACTAGATTAAAATGGAGGGGAAAACAACGGCACTTCTAGTCAAGGCAGTGCTTTGAGAACGGGTTTCTTATGCTTAAAAAAATAGTTGTTTTCTCCTATTCCTTAATGCTGCGAAGTTGCAATCGGAAAAGAAAAGATTCCACTTGCTAAAAATTTCAGCAACTATCAACAAACTGTCGAAAATCGTGTGTTTTAGGCCTAAGAAATCTGCTCTATAATAGCATTGGTTTCAGTAAGACGCCCGTCTTTCCCCCCTCCAGTGCCCCTTGTGGCTAGCTCAGTTACTGGCTTCAGCATAGAATTATGTATAATATATGACATTAATGTCACTGCTATATGGTCTTGATTATGTTCAAAATAATCTGTTTAATTCGATTATTTTAAAATAATCATGATTATCATTCCAACCCTGATTCCTAATGTCGGAAGGATACACCCTGTACAATTGGGTTGTATTCTAGTTATGGAACACGCTATTGGGCAGTGGCACAATGTTGTATCATTGTATATAACTATGCTGGAGCCAGTAACCGGAATAGCTGCAAGGGTCACTGGAGGGGAAAAGAAGGGCGTCTTACTGAAGACAATGCTGTTAAGAGTGGATTTCTTAGGCCTATAACGCGCGATTTTGGTCGATTTCTTGGCAGTTGCCCACATTTTTAAGCAAGTGGAATCATTATTTTCTAATTACATCCTAGCAGCATAAGGGATTGGAGAAAACAACGTTTTTTCAAGCCTATGAAATCTGCTCTCAAAGCACTGCTTGACGAGAAGTGCCGTTGTTTAACCCTCCATTGTAATCTAGTGCCCCTTGTAGCTATCTCTCTTTTAGCCAATATGACGTCACATAACGCTGCTCTATAGCACGTATATAGTTCTTCAACATGGATGAATCCCCATGGACAAGAACCAGCACGAAAAGAATGGCTTCTTGGCTCGCTATTGGCGAATGCCGTCCTTATCCGGATTTCGAGTATAGCTAGAGATCGGTGGTAAAGTTGACCTTGGTTATTGAGCGCCTTTAATCAGAACTTTTTGTGCCGGTCGGTGAAACGAATTGTGTAAACAAACGGGTTGCATCGATCTGAGCCCTGACTTTCAATGGAGGACCAACGCGTTCATGGCTCGTGGCTCCTGACGACGGTCTCAAGCGTCCTCTGAAGGCGTTTTTTTTTTTTCCAAAATGTCAGCCGTGGCAACGGAGTTTAACGTTGAATTTTTCATTCAAGGATAATGCTGCACTCACTGCAAGGAGTTTTTTTGTAGTAGAATTCGATCTCTCGTCCTTTTGATTTGAAAGTCAAGTTGCTGTTGGATGTTGCCACCATGCCTTGTCTCGGACAATATCGGGCCGTCTAACCACGGTCCGTGGAGTGTCGGCGGTGTGCCTTCCTTCAAGTAGGCACACCTCACACGTATACTTGCCTACCACCAGGGCATTTGTAATTATTAGTGTAGTTCCATGCATAACCACTTGGGGAGCGCTTGATATGTAAGTAAAGCCTATACAAAAGGCAGATACGCCCTGCATGCAAGAACACATTCTACTGAAAATGATTTAGTGATTTAAATAATTTTTATGGGTCTTTTTAATTATTTTTTACTCTTGAAAATGAGTTAGATTTTAACTCGAAACGTCGGTGCTGCACTGTATTCATGTGCACATTCATGTGGACTGTATTTATGTGCACAATCAGTACATCAGTCACCCCAAAAGAGCTAAAACACACGCGGTCTAGAATCGTGTTGGGAACAAGCTAATTTGTGTAGAGGTTTGGACCAGCTAATTGATTGAAATTAGCTTTGTGAAATGAATACTGTAATTTGGCACGTCCAATCAGGGTTAGGCGTTTCGGAATAAGAAAACAATTATTGGTTGTGTGTGTGGGAGATGGAGGATGAGCGAGCATTTTAGCTCGTTGAAAAATCAATGCTGGTAAAGTGGAACACGTTGGATGATAGAAAGAGAGGAGTAACACGCAACCAAATTACTTTATCATTGATAACGCGTTAATGGCGCCCGGAATGAGAGCCTAGCCTTTTAGAAAAGTTGGTATTATCTCTAGAGGGCTCCGTCTTCACTCAGGGGGCTCCCAAGTGTCTCCTTCTAGCTGCGGCTTGCTTCTATTAATTTTAAGCACTATAATTGTATTGAACGGCTGATCTTTTAGAGGTAGAACCTAAACGGCGAAAAAGTGCTCCTGATCCCTAAATATATTGGCTGCAAATGAGATTTTTGTTGGGTGGGTTTTTTGCGGTTGTTGACGAAGCTCACAGTCTGCAAGCCAAAAACGAAAATCTCGATTCCAGCTCAAGTCCAGATTTCCGATGTGTCAAATCGGAAATTAATAAAAGTAGGTGCACATGTTGGCTAAGTCCACAATTATGCCAAATTTCTGTGGAAAATGTTGAAAGACGGCGGAGAAATTAAGCACTGAAATTTCGGCTTTAACATGGGAGACCGAGGTCAAACCTTACAGTAAAGGCTACTGCCTTTACTAATAAAGATGCAAACCTTTTTACGTGGCCTTTTGGACTTACATGTCAGCCTGCCTGAGAGGGGAGTCGAACCCACGACCTTGAAAACAAAAGGCCGAGGTCCTATCACTGAGCCGTACTGATACGGCCATACACACAGATCGTGTCAGTATGGCTCAGCAGTATCGTGGGTTCGATTCCCCGCTCAGACAGTCTGACATATAAGTCCAAAAGGCAACGTAAATAGGTTTGCATCTGTATATATAGATACTGTCTATCAAACTCTCAATGCAATAGTTGAAATTTCAAATTTAATTAGACCTACCGTTAAAATTTTGTAAGCAAGTCTATACTACATACTACTAAATATCACGTTCGCCTGTCAATGATTTGGGCCCCCCCCCCCCCCCCCAAAAAAAAAAATATATATATGTATAAAAAAACAATAACTGATAACCGGTTTTTGTACCGAACTGCAATTTTTTGTTTCTTCAGGAAACCGGAATTGTATTGGAACACTAGCCAGAGTTCAACTACAACCCGTACCGGCTGAGAAGACTTTGTTCGTCCGTTTGTCCGTCCGTCGCATTTTTCAACTTCGCAACGGTACCAGATATTCACGACCATTGTTTACAACGTTAGATTTAGTGTGAGAAGTTAGTTAAATAACATGGCAAATTAAAACATCGTTACTTCCTCATAGCTAATAGAATTCTTCGGCGTAACTAAATTAAATAATAACATTTGATCGTCGATTTAAAATCCTAAGGTAGCCTAACACTAAAAAAAAAAACAAATGGATTTTAGCTTCGTTTAAAATAGTCACGTCGCATTGTTGCATGAATGAATAGGCTTACCGTCAAACAAATTCTCCATTAGGCCTATATCTGCTACTTACGAAATTCAAACTGCATTTTTAAAATTAGGCCTAAAAATGAAAATTAGGCCTGAAATCATGTTACCATGGCAACGTCAAGTTGCTACGAGTCACTGTTGGCTTCATCAACAGCGTCTCTCTCGTCATTTCCGTACTATATACCACTGATCTATATAGGCTACGTTGCGCTTTACGTTGTAACACTGTAATAGCTGGTTCACACCGCCACGACAAACGAACGACAAAAGCAAGGAACGACGGCGACCAACAGCGCTAAAAACAACCCCCTGTCACACCAGCACGACCGACCAACGAACAACCAACAACTGACCAATCAACGCTGCAGAATGAGTAGAGCTAGGATGCTTACTTTTCAAAACTGGGCTACGTGGTAACGTTGTGCTTAAACGACCAATCATACTGTGATTCTCCGTTTTATTTAATAAATCATACCGCCACTGAATACAGCACAATTTTTTAGCTGTTCTCCATAATTATCTCGTTGCAGCGATGTTCGTGTAAGCAACGAGCATTAGTCGAAGCTTCAAAGTGTTCTCGTCCACCATCTTGCATTTCGCCGATCGTGTTCGTAGCGGCTTGTCAGCCATTGGTCTGTCGGTGGGTGACGTCAGGCAGCTACGCTAAAAATGAAAAGTTGCGTTTGCTACGATCGGCAGCGAACGACTGCGTATGACTGCCTGAGGGGCTGGTTGTCATAGCGACTGTCGGTTGTAACTTAGCGGTCGTTCATATCGTCGCGGTGTGAATGGGCTATAACTGTGTGCCTAGGCGCACCGTGTTGCAAAAATGAATAGGCTTACTATACAATCCATATCTCCGTTAGCTGCTACTTACGAAATTAAAACTGCTGGTTAAAATTAGGCCTAAAAGCTGACAATTATGCCTAAAATGTAAAATAGGCCTAAAAGCTAACACATTTTTAACCGACAATTGTGATGGCTACTGCTTTTAGATTAGTGTAAAGGACCGTACACACCACAACGTCACCGTCTCCGTTGTCCGGCTCCGTCTCCGGCAAAGCAACGCTGAAAAACGGAGACCACTGCCACACCTGTCCGCCAAGAACGCTTACTGACCCCTTTATTCCCACCTCCCCCAAGTAAAAGGAATGTAATCGCCCGAATGCAAAACTGTAGGTACGCATTGGATTGGGGTCATTCGTGCCACTAAAACCAATATGGGCAAGTGCTTGTATTGCTACTAGTTATGTACACTTAATTTTATAATTATTCTTTTCATTTTTCGGTAGTTTTCGATGGTCGGGTGTGGAGCCGCCATCTTTGTCTCTAGCGCTGAGAGAAAGACACGTGTGGCGCTAAGCATTTTGATTGGCTGACGGACAACTCCACCGGTCCGTCAACCAGAGGAAAATGAAATATTTTGAAACGAGTCGGAGACGTAACGGAGGCTCTGCGTTGTGCCCGCAGGCTACATTTGATGCATCGGACGACGGACATGCCGGACAAAACGGTGTGGTGTGGCATGGCCTTAATAGAGATAGCTAGCTGTTGTAGTGCATGATAGAGGTGTGCGCCTCAACATTGGAAGTGGAGGAACTGTACAGAAGACTGGTACGACTAGGCAGTCGCTGTAGCCGCTTGTTTCTTTAGGTTCAACTCCCTGCTGCAGTCAAAATAATACTGCAATTTTTTTCCGGTTTGAGAGACTTCTGCTTTAAAGCAGTTCCAAATGACTCAGAGAAAACCAAGGCGACACGATGCAATAACACGCAGTGTTCTTTCGATAAGTATTTGGCTGCAGCTGTCGAAGCCTTTTTGCCGGGAAAGAAGAAGTAAATAACGGGGAATGGGGAGAAAGGCCAGCTGCTCCGGGTGTTTGGATTGTGAGCTTAGCAGCTGGCCGAACCAAATACCGCTTTTTGTTGGTACTTTACTCGGAAGTAAAGGTTAAATAATGCAGGCCGTATACAGTATAACAGGGAAATGTAAGTTCCAAGCCTTTCTGAAAGCGATGTGTAAGATACACGAGGATGAATGTTATTGAAAGGTTAAAGGTTCATCGGCTTTGCTTGTGTGTACCGATAGCGTTCTTGTGTGTTTGCTTTGTCTGTGGAAGTTGTGTACCGAGCTCTTTACTATCAGTTGTATTTTACGGCATGAAAAAATAAAAAAGAAAAGAAAAAAAAAAGAAATCGTTGGTATTGCGAGACAGATAAGTGTAAGGGCACGTTTACGCAACCACTCGCTTTTGCATTCTCGTAGCTAGAAGCTAGAAATCACCTCAAATTCCAACATGGCGGCGGTTTTATGTCTGCTGCCTCGCAACGAAAACCGCAAATAACGTGAGTTCAAAAGCGTTTGGGAAAATTGTTTCGTCATGGGGAATTCTTTATATTATTGGCACGGTTTATAAGACTGCAAGTATTTACTCAAACGATGTCGGATTTAGCTGATCCATTTAGCGTTGTTACCATGGCAATGTCACCTTTGCCATCGCGATTGATTTCTAGCTGCGAGAATGCAAAGGTGAGTCGCTGCGTAAACGCGCCCTAAGGGTGTTTTTTTTAATACAATTATTCTCCCTTGCCGAAAGCTGTTTTCTGGCCTGTCTGTATTAACAACTTCTCCTCACGGAATGCGGCATGCGTTAATGTGATATACGTTGTCCCACCTATCTCGGTGGGCATTAACTATTTTAGTGTTCACCTGTATGTAGGTGCCGCTTCAGTCACCACTTACTTCTGCTAATTATGGTGATTATAGAGAAATTAGCTCTGTAACTAGTTAAGAAGAACAAAAGCATGCAAAGTGCACGTAGAAAAAATAAACGACGTTTAGGGATATAGAATAGAATACAATACAATGGAAAAGAAGGTGTCGGCACCCCTTTTTCAAGTGCATTAAAAATCAGCAGTCGAGCATTGTAAGTACAGGATACACAATAAAATACATCATGCCAAAGCAAACCATCCTAAACGCAATTTCACATTAAAATTTTAAAAGTTTAAAAATAATAAAACCCAGATTTACTGCCAAAACAGCTAATCGTAGAGAGACCACACCTCGTCCAGCAAATGCAGGAACGAAGTAAAGCCCACAACAAAATTTCTTCCTTATATACTAAACTCAGTACCAGGACTATGTGGGCATTCACCACTCCTGGTACCGAGTCTAGTATAGAGCAGTGACACGACGTAGTTTTATTGTATATAACTCTATGCTGGAGCCTTAATGGGTTAGCTGCAAGGGGCACTGCAGAGGGAAACAGAAGGCCGTCATACTGAAGCCGATGCTGTGAAGAGTGGTTTCTTAGACCTAAAACGCGCTATTTTTGTTGTTGGAGAAAACAACGTTATTTTAAGCCTAAGAAATCCGCTCTTCCGTTGCTTTTCCCAACATTTTTATGTAGTGCACCTTGTAGTAATGCCCTCGAAACCCGATACTGGTGCCAATCTGGCGGCAAATGTCACTGCTCTATATAAGGAAGAAATTTCGTTATGGGCTTCACGTCGTTCCTGCATTTTTCCCCTATGATTTCCTATTTTGCTAATAAATATGGGTTCGTTATTGTTAAGTTGTCTTTAAGATTGTTTTGCTTTGGCGTGATGTATGTTATCGTGTATCCTGTGCTTACGATGCTTGGCGGCTGAATTTTAATGAAGCACTTGAAAATGGGGTACTATACAGGGTGTTCGGAAATTGGTGTCAAATATTTTGAGGGTCCGCTGTGTGATCAAAGATAAGAAGAAAAAGTCCTATAAACATGGGTCCGGAAATGCACCAGTCTTTAGTTACAGCCCCCCCCCCCCAGGTTTGGGGTAAACCGTTCTTAAATACCTCGTAATGATTCACCGTTTCCATTCCAAACTCAGGATATGTGCCATATCATACCTGGTATTTCAGTACTTCATAATACAGTATTGGGTCGCACAACTTATCAGAGGGAGAGGTAATTTTCTTATGG
>JAHWFP010180870.1:3452-48933 GCA_023313725.1 Lithobius niger | reverse complement strand
ATCCTTAGATTAGAATAAATATTATGACCTGTTTAACAGGCGAGACTGCTGCATCACGATGAATTAACCATTCCATGGTAATTCACATTTACAAGACTAATTGAAAGCACTTTGCAGGACTCCCATGGGTCTAATACCCGTTCGTGACACTTCCTTGGGTCTAACGATGCCAAACAGAGATGTTGGTGCATGCCTAGTAAAGATGGCAGACACACTTACCACCGCAAGTAATTTGTGTTCGTGCACTCAAGTTTTGAAAAAAAAAATGCACACAACTACGGAAACCACTAAGACTCGTAGAGAGTTAATTAAAGGTTTTAGTCCGGGACGCGTTAACCGTCCCATATGATAGTTGGGTCAGTCACGGGATTCGATCCGGCATTCACTCGGTTTGCAGACGAGGACGCTGACCACTGGGCTGTTGGCTGCTCGCTTTACTCGGGGTCCCCGGGGACCCCTCACAAAGCTCGTATTGCACGTTGGGACTTAGTTTTTGGCCGTTCAGTAGCCGTCCTTTTAAAGGGACGCCAGGCTATAAAGGGTTAACTATGCCTTCTAAGGTAGGACAAGAAGGAAGGGGTTCTATGCATACCGGCTTAAATTGTTTGTGTTGTTGTGTGCAAGCTCACATATTGCCCTGTAAACGTAGTGACTCTGGTTTACGCAAAGCAGAGCCATAAGTCTTACTGAGGTATAAGTAAATTGACTTCAATGATGGCTCGCGTAAATAAATATTTTGCCAGCCACACTTTCCATGTGGACCATGGGTAGGCTGGCGAATAAACCTTCAAAATGAATTGAATTGGTACAATCTGTTGATGAGATGCACCGATATTGGCAAACGTTAAGAAATCTGCACACCACGTCAATTTTTCGACAAACGAGTAGATAGTAAATTTCTGGATGCCTGAATTTAGGTTATATTTGTACTAAGTTTCGCTTTGTTGAATATAAAACTGCTAGTACATCGGTCCATCCTTAGTTAACAGAATTAATGGGTTTGATGTCGATGGCTTCCTTTTTGATTGGCCAAGATCAGTTTTATCTTGATTCCTTACAGCTATTTTTTTTTGCGACTTTTATCCTGAAAACAACCTAACAGTAATAAATCGTGTAATGATTTTCATCACTGCAAATTTTAAAGTTAATAAATTTTTATTAGCAAATCCGTAAAATAATAGCAATTAAGTTTCTTTTTTTTTTTCAATTGCTGCTGCCCAGTTTTAAAGTTAATAAAAGTTATTTTAAGAAATCCATAACATAAAAGATGTTATTAAATTGCATCACTTATTTCTTTAGCTGTTGCCCACGCCTGCTTTGAGCATTTCTTTCCTTTCGTTATTAATTTTGTTACGCATAACCTCTGGGACATTTTTGGAGGTTTTGCCTGGAAACTTTCGCAACACGTAATCTACAATAAAAGAAAATAGTGCTGCTTATCAAAACAAGAACTTTGGTTTTACTGCAGTCTGTTGGGTTTCATGCTGTTAGCATTGATATTATTTTGTAATAAGCTCGTACAGGGTTCATACAGAAGTCGTCATATAATTTCCAGGTTAGTTCAAAAGGCTTTTTAAGGCTCCAAAATTTAAATTTCATTAAGGGAACTTGTGTTTCCGACGTAATTCCAAAAGTTTGGCGATCGTAACCGCACTATGAACCATAATTAAACTTTTTTTAAATGACAAGAACGCGCACACACCTACACCCGTGTGTGTCACGTCTACACCCGTGTGTGTCCAAAAGTAATACGCGGAAGTTCCAAAATGGTGGCCAGGCGGGAGTTGCAGGCAACGTTTTAGGAGGTTTTAAAACGTAGTTTTGAATTTTTTGGACAGAGGAAACTTAAATAAAGTGATTTAAGCATGATAACTGAAGGTAAGTATTTTGCAGATCTTCCAAAACATTTACTCAAGCTTGTACATCAAGCCCCTGTAGGGTCAAATGGGGAATTGGGGACAAGAAATGCATGGTTCAACTTTGCAGACATCCTGCTCTTCAACCACTGATTTTGATTCTATGGAAATGTCTTTACAAGCAAATCAAACAATGGACATATCTATATTAACTGGCTAAAGTATTGTAACATAGCTGCTGCCATCAACTAGCAGCAATTTTTTTTTATTTAAAAAGTGCTTGCCCCCAGTTACCCCACTGTTGTTGGGGTAGTTGGGGACAGCTACTTCAGGTGTTTGAGCATGTAAGAATATTTCTGTGGGGTAAATTGGGACAAGTTGACACCATGTACTTCAGGGAATTTTGTCACAATTTTTGCTGCAATATTTGAAAGCTGGCGTCAATGGAGACAATCCTATGCACTTGCGTTTATAGTTGGGGTGAAACGGGACAACAGAACAGAAGCCTCAGCAAATTCCATTTTCACTTTAATCAAATTGAGCAGCTTGTCATATTGGCTTGCTGTGGAAGTTGGCATCACTGGTTCCTTTTTTTTATTTCAATTGATGCAAATAACTACAGATTACATAAGAAAATGCAAAGATATCAGAAGCTGTAGCATTTGCCCTACAGAAGAACAGTAAGATTTTAATTATTTTGAAGGAGCAGTAGAATGGCTGCTATAGCCTAACACAAACTGTAAACTAAACTAAAAATCTCCAGAAATGTCCTCATGTTGTTGCTTGACATATTTATACATTTTTTGAAAGTCTTGCTAGTTGAGTTTGGTGAATGGATTACTTCCTTCCGAGGTTAACAGTCTGCAAAATAGCCTCTTTTATCAACATTTTCAACCTGTGGTGTTCTAGGCCATCAAAATATTCCCTGAAGTCCTTCTCTGAGGACCTTCAATTTTAGCCTCCTGTCCTCTAGACCGTCCAATATAGTATAACTGTTCTTCAAAGTACACTGTAGTATTTTTCCTCTGGGTTTCTTTGGCCTTTGTGCAGTTCTAGCTTTATTTGCTCTGCAGTGTAAGAAGTAGGTATGTTTTGACGATCTGCGGGTGCACAGATAGGTCTCGATAGTTTACTTACATCATGATGAGACGTTTCTTTTGAGGAATCTCTATCTGAAGATTCTGTTGACAGTGCTGAAGAGTCTGAGGTGTCTGGCAGCAGATCCAGGTCTTCATTGTCTGATGGCAAATCTGCTGCTTTCTTTCGCTTCTTAGGCATTGTTTTAGATTTTGGCTTAACGGCCCTCGATTCTTTGCCTTTTGGTGCACTATGCTTACTTGTCGGCTGCTTAGATTTAGGTTTGGTCTTTTGGGCTTTCAAGTCTTAAGCAATTTTCAGACGTTCCAATACTTTGGGGCTTATCAGTACTTCACCGTATTGCATATTTCTCAAACGGACGTTAGTTTTCAGAGGAGGGTTGTTTTTATCAACAACTATATCTATCATTGCTGTTGGTGTAGATGATCTGGAACTTTTGGCATTGGGGGGATCCTAAAGCTGGAGATGTTCGGCCTGTTGAAGAAGGTGATGGTTGCACTTGTTGGGTAGGCCTACTGGAGGCATGAGTTTCTTCTTCAAATGTTGTATGCATAGAAAAGCCATCATGATCAGGAGCGAAAGACGAACTTGCTAAATTTAATGGGGTACCGTGATCCAAAGTTAAAGATGAATCATTCTCACCAGTAGTTCGTTGTGGCCATTTTGGTAGCGTCTGAATTTGTCAGGCCTCTATCTCCATTAGCTTTCTTAGACTTAAACATGGGGGGGGGGGGGGATTGAGGATTAATGGCGCGTCGACAGCTTGGTCATTAGCGCCAACCTCAGTCACAGTACAGTGGTCCGGGTTGCCACTGCGCCACACATTACAGAGATATTATTCAAACCCCTAATCTAAATCTTGTCATACATCTGTACCTCCTGCAAAAATTGAAAAACACCGGACAGGAGGACAGACTTATCGCCCAATTGACGCACTATGTCATGCGGAAGATGGAAACGACGACGAAAACCATCAAGATGGCAACAATCAACAAGGAAGTGCCGGACCGTAAGTGGCCGCTGACACCAAACATGGTCTTAAACATGGTCTAGGGACCGTTTGTACTGAACCTGGTCAAACACCTACACTGGGAAAACTGAAGAATCAACAGGAAACAAACCTGTGGACTTAAAACCAAGTATGATGATATCCAGCTTTTCTTCCCACAAAATTGCAATTAATTCAACTGCTTAAATGTTTCTGCAGTCGCAGTGGTTTTCCCGTGCCAATTGCTATTTGCCTCGTTTGACCAACAGATATTCCCATGTGTCTTTCAGAGAGGTAAACACACTCTTGTCCAAAGGTTGAAGTTTGTGGGTGAGGTGACTGGGGAGTTGGTTTAGAATATTATTTTCAATAGCTGTTTTGCTCAGTTTGGTACTATATGGCTGGCATCGTATAGAGAGCTTTTTAGGTCTTGTGGTATGAATCTTTCTGTCATCCACTGGTAGAAGTGCGGTACTTCCATCCATCCTGGAAGCTGTGTAAAGAGTTCGAGGAAAGTCCTTATTGGATAGCAATCTTGGTTGAACAACATTTCCTTCGAATATTATCAAGGGAGGAAGGGCTTTACCAGCAGCTGATACGCATGCAAGAACTGTAATTTGGTCGCGGCCAGAGCTGCTATTACTCTGGGCAAATTTTGGCCCTTCTCTCCCTTGAGTTTGGAAGGATCTAATTCGGAGCCAGATTTATCAATATTAAAATCTAATTCTGGACAGGTCAACTTCAGTTTTTTTTTTGTAAAAATCGTACACTATGAATGGATCAGTAGAATCAAGCTGCGCTCCTTGCGCCCATTTTTTCCTCTTGTAAGATTGTAAGGTGGTTGAAACGCAATAAGCACGTCAATGGTTTGCGTCCGAGTCAACCAGTTCAACCTTAAGTGTTAGGGGACACTTAAGAAGTATGCACTGTAAGAAGACTGTAACTAAGTACAGTATTGCATTAAAGTTATAGCTAAAAGTTACTTGCCAAAGTTGGGCAACAGAAGAACACACAACTGACTTGAAGATTAGCGTTGATCCAGCACACAACGTGCTCCAGCACCCCTTGACACAACGTGTCCAAGCTTTGCTTTCCCGCTTGCCTGGCCAGCGGAAAACCGTGCTTTTCTGCTGGATCCCGGGCCATGTTGGGATAGCAGGGAATGAACAAGCTGATTCTGCTGCGAAAGGGGCCCTTTCTGGCCCTCTCGGTAGGGATCTCAGCCTTGTTCCCTCAGATGCCTTTCCAACTCTGCGTCTGAGGTTACACGCTTTTTGGCAAACCTTGTGGGACAGACAGGACGGTAAAAAGTTACGGGCCATTAAAGGCACTGTCGAGGAGTGGCAGTCGGCGTGTCGCCGCAGTCGCCGTGAGGAGGTTGTGTTGGCCCGTTTGCGAATTGGTCACACCCGACTTACTGTTTCCTTTTGCGGGGGGTTGACCTTCCTGAATGTTCTTGGTGTCGACGGCCACTTACGGTCCGGCACTTACTTGTTGATTGTCGCCATCTTGATGGTGTTCGTCGTCGGTTCCATCTTCCGCATGACATTGCGCGTCAGTTGGGCGATAAGTCTGTCCTCCTGTCCGGTGTTTTTCAATTTTTGCAGGAGGTACAGATGTATGACAAGATTTATATTAGGGGTTTGAATAACATCTCTGTAATGTGTGGTGCAGTGGCAACCCGGACCACTGCACTGTGACTGAGGTTGGCGCTAATGACCAAGTTGTCGACGCGCCATTAAGCCTCAATCCCCCCCCTGATCCAGCATAATAATTGTAGCCTACATGAGTTGAAGAGACGAAGTCAAGACCAACCATAACAGTCCACTAAATATCGCTTAAGATCCTGATTGGTGGGCGCCCTTCGGTATTTATACCCGATTGGTCGCTCACCATTCTGAATTTAACCCATTCCTAATTCTACAGAAACAGATGTCAAATTCGATCGAAGTTGCATCATGATCGAAACTGGTTATTTCTTAAGAAATGAATGCAACTCCCCTCTTTTACCCACCCACGCACTTCACTAGAATCCTGTGTGATGTAATTACACAGCCTCCCATTGAAATACAGAGATAATCATCTCAGGGGCTGTTTGGCTGGTTGAGAAACTGGTCGAGCCAAGTTGTCGACGCGCCATTAAGCCTCGATCCCCCCCTCCCCAGGGCCAGAGATGAAGTTTTAATGATGCAATAACTTTAGAAAATAGGGCAACCATACGCCTGTATAGTGCCCTCTAGTACATGTGACATGGTGCTAATTAGCGATCCATAGGAACACGTTATAAGATATTGGCATGACTATGCCTGGTCTACGAATGCATCATGTACAAAAGATATAAAAAAGTAGGCTTACTGTTTTGTGCTACTTCTTAAGTAGTTAGGGTGGCCGCACACTAAATTAGACAAATGTATCGCGACGAAACGTTGCATCTGGTGGAGAGACCCCACCAGATGTAACTAGAAGGAGCTTCATTTTGTTGTCGTGAGACTTCTAAATATCTCTAAATACGTCTCGCAGCAGTGTCTCATCTGGTGTTTGGCCCTCAACTCATTACTATGGTTTTGGAGATGTCTGCAGCACGTTGAGACAGGTTACGACAAAATGTTTTGCCGTGTCACTAAATGTCTAATTTACCCTTACACAACAGTAAGTAAAACCAATGCAAAATGCATCTTCCTTGTAACTCGTCTAAAGTAATGGCTCGGATCCGCAATAACCCCAACTCCTTAAGTGAAAAGGCATGTTTGGCCCAGCTGCACATTACACGAATTTTCAAACCCCTACGGGTAAAATTTGATTGCTGTAATTTTTGTGTGTCCCTAATTCCCCCAACGTGAACAATTAGAGGGTAATGGAAACATGTCCTTGCTTCACCTCAACCACCACATTTTTATGTATTGGGGTTATTTTGATTCCTTGCTTTTGTTAATACTGCATTCAGTTTTTTAAATAATGCATATTATGTATTTTTTTTTGGCAAGCACAAAAAAAGATCACATCTTTGTTTTGCAAAGTTTTACATGTGCATTTTTTTTAAGTTCGTACTTGTTAAAGGCTGCTGCTTTGACAGGTGATTCATTTGTTGATCTTTGTAGCTTCTGAAGAGTGCATTCAGGCTGCACCAATCAAAATTCTGTTAGTCTGAAATGGCCCGACTTATTAAGGATGTCCCCAATTCCCGCACTTGACCTACCTGTTTCTGGTTATCATTTTTGATTAGATCGTGTCATCCTCTTAAAAACTCTTGCTGAAGTCTTCCGAATTTCGTTACAAAATATTTCTCACTCCTAATATTCCTGTTAATTTAAAAATGCACCCTAGGTACAAATAGAATCGAGCAACATTGTTTACGTCAACCAACCGCAATTATTTTCTTACCAAACTTTTTCCTATTTTCTTGGAAGATTAATAGTCACCCAGACATTTGTGAACATGACCATTCCCGTTGGCATTAGTCCCAAAGTTGTTTAATGATCGAGCTTGATTCTCCTTGCGGTCTCTGGAGTTAACTGTGCCGAAATTGTTGGTCGCCCATACGCCTCGCACTGCCGCTACTCTGCAGACTAACCCTTATACGTCTTGTGGCAGCATCGTGAGTTGGCAAGAAAGAAACAGAATATATGTCTGCTGCATGAACTTTCTCCTCTCGTCTGTCAACTCTCAACTTGTGGTGTACTGATACCATAATTCCGATTCCGATACACCGGGTCTGATTACCGCACGGCAGTGCCACAGTGAATGAAAAAAAATTAATAATAATGAATTAATTATGTTCAGGGAGTCCAGGGTTTTCTTGTAGCACGTTTTTGTAAATTTACAAACATTTTTAACGAAAATTTTGATGTATACAAATTTGTATAATTGAAATAAAAAATTTAATTTAATTAAAAAATAGATTAAAATAAAAAAAAATAGTTAAAATAACATGTCACGGTTTTTTCTTTAGATAGGTTTTTTGCTTCCAGGATTAATGCAAAGCCCTTTTTCTTGTAGTGCTGATATGATTTGAAATTGTTGCTTTCCGAATGTATCAGATTTAATTAAACAAAACTAAAGTTAAAAAATAGTTTAAAATAACCATAAAGTTGAAACGATTTTTTAAATTCTGCTCTGGACCTGCGTTTTTAAACATGATTTTTGCTTCTTGGATTGGTACAAGCCCTTAGTGAAGCTGATATGATTTAATATTTTTTCAACTTAGATTAAAATCAAAAAAAAAAATTGGGCCAAATAAGAGCATGCTTGAAGATTTTTGTAGCCCGGATGCTTAAGAGTCTTAGCAAAGCATTGCATAGTGAAAGATTTTTGCAGCCCGGCTTTATTGCAGGCACTGTTGACTCCAATCGAACGCAATATTTGGAAACATATGGCGGTGCAGGGTTGACAAGCTGTGAAACGCTAAGCAAAATAATGATAAATTCCTGGCATCAACAATTACTGTATTCTGCTTAGTGTTATTACCACTAAGATGGGATTTAATAGTTATATGATGCAAACCACTCAACAAAAGTTGGTGTCAGCAGGTAAGTGGCCCAATAAAAACGCCTGAAAATGTGTTAGTTACTCATCCAAGATTCTGTTATCAAGCACAGTTTTACGATGATTTAAGCTACTGAAATTCATTTCGACTATCGCATGCCCTGGAAAAGGGAAAGTAGATTATCAAGTCATTTAATGGTCTGTGCCAATTTTTGAAAGGTAGGTCAGTATCGTTCAACCAAGATACCAGTTCCAGTACCGATACCACAGAACCGGTATCGGTACATCACTATTCTCAATCTAGACTTGTTCAACGCTCTCTACTATATTAACTAATCATAGTTCATACACTTATTCACTTTGCGTCGGATTATAGCATAAACAATGTAACTCACAATTATTTCTACTAATTAATAAAATACGTTAATATTCTTAGGTCGACACAAAGTAGTTTAAAGTTAATAAAAGTAAAATGAGTTTCAGACTAGCTTGTCACTATTATAGTTTCACTGGCAAAACCTTGGCGCTTACACATGCAACCGGAACAGGTATGGATGGCAACTTTGTTAGAACTTTAGTAAGCATGCCGTAGGCTGCAAACCCAAAAATCGGATTATCTGAATGACCAGCTAGTTGGAACATCAGTTCTTTCAACAAATGTAGTAAGGCATTCTTTGGAATAGTCTGGGTCGTGCCTGTATGCGAGATCTTAGTTTCATAGGATCTTTCGCTAGTGCATCTTCATTGGGCGAAAATAGTCTACGTCGAAAAGCTGTCATATACACAGGGTGATCCAACTGAAGTGTTACAAGCCGATATCCTGAGAATGGCTAATGAGAGAATAATATTGATAGAAATGCAATGATGGGTGTGATGGGGGACGCTGAACATGCTGGCTACACTGTAAAGAAGCCAACTTCTCGGCAGTTGGTTTCACTACAGTGCAGCGAGCATGTTCAGAGTTAGCTTTTGAACATCGTCGTAACTATTCTATTTATTGTCCGATTTTGAATATGTTTTTTTGTTGTTGGTCATAATTGGTCCTTGCATCCAACTTTCTAATTTACTTTTTTGCCGTATCTTATCTCGTTTGGAAGATACCACGAGGATGACTTCGAAATATTAATTCAAGGTCATTCCTTTTTTCTCGTGTAAACGTCCCCCATCACACCCATCATTGCATTTCTATCATTATTATTCTCTCATTAGCCATTCACAGGATATTGGCTCATAACACTTTAGTTAGTTGGATCACCCTGTATATGTACAATTGGGTGGGGGCGGGGGCAGAAGAATACGATGTGTTTTTAGCCGCGTGCAACACCCTGTTATTGAAATGATTCGATAAGTTGTCAGTTGTCACTCCTTATTATTTATTGTTTTGACGGCAGGGCCCAGTGATGATGCTACAGGAGGGCATGAGTGGGCAGTGCTCCCCCCCCCCCCAACATTTGTCCTTTACGTATAATTCCTCCAGTAATTTTTGAGCTTATGTCTCACAAAATGGAGAAACAAGCTACACTTTCAAGAAAAACTGGCATTTCTCGAGGTACCTATTTCATTCTTATTTTTATTTTGATTATTTTGAGTTGATCATGTTTCCTACTGGCAATATGTTCCACTATGCGGTCGCATTGCGACTGCCTTTCAGTTGTCGAAATAAGGAAGTGAGCAAAGTAAAACTTGGTTTCTATTCTACCTGAACTAAGTGGACTAGCAGTGTGTGTATGTTAGTTTAGGCAGCTCCTGTAATGCCAGCAAGCTTTGTAATTTATTTTGTCGAGTTTCTTCTCAATGCGAAATAAATTCCAGCTTAGCCAAATCCTTAGACATAGGTTATGGATCACTTTGCTGTAATTTCTGTTAAACGGAAGAAAAAATTCAAATCAAAAGCTGTTAACCACTCAGATCAGAGCCAAGCATATGGGGTTCGGGCGTGAGAACTGTAGTATGCAACTCGGACTCTTCACTTGTGGAAAAATTGCCACAGTCAGTACAAAGAAAAGTGGCTTCATGTTCTGAATCAGACAAACTCGTCCCCAATTGTCCAAAATGCTTGCTCGGGATACAAACTTTGTGCACATATCTTTTACAAAGGAGTCGTTGTGCACTTCTCTTTAAGCTGCTCTGTTCATGCCACACAACATTGCAATAATTATAGCACTCTCACTTCGTCATATCCGTCTGATTTGATCTTGGTAGGCTTATTTGAACTTTAGATTTAAATGAGCACTGTCATGTCCGTTGAATGAAACTCACTTGCTTTGCCTGAATTTTGTTCAGGTGTTTCTTGCAAAGGCATGGCTTCAGGGTGTTGATGAATAAACAGTGTACAAGGACTAGCACCATAGACCTAACTGCTGATGTTGAAGGCTGCTCCAACTCTACTGCAGTTTGCAAAGAAAGATTTGGTGTTGCAGGATTTAAGCTATTATTTGTGTCTTGTGAATCGGAAAATGTCGAAGTAGGATGCAATGGAATTTCTTCCGTTAAAACTGTTGCATCTGACCCCACACCACACACAAGTCTTTTGCTGATTCACGTCCTCTCCACTCATTGGGCAAGTCATGAGCAGTGAACTCTGCCAGTTAGTGACTAGGAATTTGATTTTCAAGAAATTCTAAAGGACGTTGATTTTGGCTAGGGTTATTTGTTACAGCTTCTTCAGTAGGTGTAGTTGAACTTAAGGTTGTATTCGGACCCTCATTTTGTAGTCCTACACACTCTGAATAATTGACATTGTTAGGCTGGAAAGGATACTGTCCACACACCCTAAATCCATTGACTATTGCTGTTTGCTTTAGTCTCTTGAACAGCTTGAAAGAGAATAGCAGCTAGTTTTGTTACGCTTCGATGTTTGTGATCAGCCAACCATGTGTAACGCCGTGTTTCCAATTATCCTTCAGTGGGTGAAACACAGACATCGAGTTGCTGCAAAATGTGAGTCGCATTAGGAAATAATGCCACTAACATAATTTCTTGTTCATGTAGGAAACTCAAGCGCAAGGTCAAACGAAATTCATGTCCGTCAACATAAAAAAGCACAGGCCGTGATATCCCCGTTTCTGCAACCATGGCTCGAAAATCTTTGCCGTGTATTCATAAAATGTTTCGCCCGTCATCCATCCAAAATCTGATTTTCCAATTCCCCACCTTCGGGAAAATTTGCAACAATTTCCTGTGGGATCCTCTTGTACGCATAGACCATCATTGCTGATGCCAACTCACCAGACACAGACACTGTAAATAACGCAGTGACATTATCTTTGTCAGAAGCTCGTCTAACATCATAGATATTTTCCCAACCTTTTGGACCTATCACCATTCCAGTTTTAGGAGACAAAGCGAATGAAGTTTCATCTGCGTTAAACACTCTGCGTCCGTCCATCAAAATTGTCTTCATAGTTGTTTTGTTTTAAGTAGGTTTCAACTTCTGAAAACCAGCTTCTAATCTGTGGCTCTTTAAGTACACTACAATATCCAGCAAGCTTCTCAGCTGTACGCATGCTGAGCTCTGGATGCCTATGAAAGAAGTTATTGATCTATTTATTTTCCTGGTCATCCATCATGAGCTTTGCTACAGTGTCGATCAGCCTTATTTGTGTCACAGGAAAGCCAATTTTAGCAATATCTACCAGCCAAGTCACTAGCCTACTTTCCACTACCTCAGTCAGCACAGTTGAGGAACCATTGAACATGCCTCCGGACTTATGGCTTCACAACTGCACTGTGACTGAGGTTGGCACCGCACCACTAAGCCACAATACACCCCCCCTACCTTATTTCTGAGTGTCACTCAGGTCGTGTTGAACTCCTTACTTGAAGTGTTTAAAGGCATCCCTTTCTTTGTGCACTGCACTGAGGTTGGCGCTAATGACCAAGCTGTCGACGCGCCATTAAGCCTCATCTCCCCCCCCCTTTCTTTGTGGCAGCTATAGCTTTCGCCACATCAGCGTGACTATATTTTCTTCCGAGCAAGTATAGGCTCCCTATTGTTGTAGATTTCACACCACTCGTTCTACTAAATCTCGTGTAGGCTAATTTGATTTGCAACACTCCATAAGACTGTCAAAAAACTTAACTGGACATGGTGTAATGTCAACCAATAAACCAGTTCTACGAGGATTCATTCAAAGCGAGTGCAATCGAATATCTGTGGGCTCTTTTACAGTCTCATTTTTCAAAACAAACACAATCAGTAGTCTTCAGTCAGCTTAAGTCTCTATTATATATGTATCCTCTCTTGTCATAGGCTACTTGTCAGCATGACATAGGTGTTGTGTGATACAAGTCAATTTTACAGTCTCCATTCCAGGCTGCAATGATGAGCTTAACTCGACAAATAGGACTAAAACATAAATTTTTAATCATCAGGGTATTTCGAGTCCTATCAACCAATTGCAGGTTGCCTATTTCAGATTAAAATGAGCCCAATCAATACGTTACCTAAAGCTGTTGCATTTCAGCATACCATTACCAGTATGTATATGCCTTGTGTGTAAATAAATTGGAGCATGTGTAGACTAGGCTAGGTTAGCTTTCCATTGCCAATGAAGCAGCTTGACAAAAGCTTTCTAAAAATTACTTTGCATGAAAACATAACTAAAAGTAACATATTATGAACAAATTCCTGCTGGCTAGCGTGACACCGACATCTGTTAAAAAAAACATCTGTTAAATTCTGTGTGGAAAACTAACATGCAACCAGTTTACAAATTTTACAGTTTACGATGCAGATAACTTAGTTCTAAGCGTGTCATTCAATAAATCAACCTATTTGAAGCAAATCATAGAACCAACTGGCAAAATACTTTTGGCTTCTACAATTTAACAACCAGTAATTTCATCAGATAAAGCAATTCTGTGGCAGCCCGTATCTAAGACTAACATGGAACAAGCTGACGAAATAGTTAGGATGTTTACAGTTTACATTGCAGGTTAAAAATAACCTTCAATTTACAATATGGAAAACGAGAAGCCGACCTAACAAAATATTTGATGGGCTCAGAACAGAGGTGCCTATACCACAGTGAGAAAAATTATGGCCTCCATTAAAGTAGAGTTAGCCGTAGTTGCCCAAAATGACCAAATGGTTTCGTATTTAATACCCTTTGTAGTTCTGGGACCTGTGTGGACGTCCAGGTGGATGCATGTGCTTCTGAAGTGCTTTTGAATAAAAAAAAACGCCTAATTCTAATGAGACTGCTTAAATTCAACTTCGGTTTCTTAGTGAACATTTTCCGACATGGTAAAATGTCCTGCGTTTTTTTAAAAACCTAACCTAGAGACCATACACTTCAGAAAAATAGGGGAATTCTAAATTAAAAAAAAAAATGGTAGACCTGCCAGCCAACAAGTTGTGACCTTAAGGAAACTCAAAACACTAGTTTTCTAACTTCACCTTCTTTTTTTTGGTGGTAACGTTGTTACAGCACAATAAGTCTTAAAGGGTGCTCAACAATCTCCAAGAGTTACATGAACGTCCAATTTTGTGAGCAAAGTGAACTTGGCTTACGAGTCATCTGGACTGCAGCACTGCTATTTGCTTAAGGTTTTGTAAAACTTTTCTCGCAACCTAAGCTGAGGTTCGCAGCTAGTCCCAGGTCTATACCGATAACTTAGTTCTTCTTTTGAATTACTTTAACTGTTCGTTTGCAACAGTCAAAGGTGCCAGATGATAATCTCCGAGAGAACCATGAGGACCATGAATGTCAGATTTCATGAGCAAAGTGCGCCTAGCTTGCGAGTAGTTGGCACCACTAAGCGTTCCAGCCGAGGAGAACATCATTTCGACAGCACCGACATTTACTTTCACAGGGTAAAAATAGTGTCCTGGGCAGTTTTTGTCAAACTCTTCTCTCAACCCAAGCTGCAGCGTGCAGCAAGTCCCAAGTCTATACCGATAACTTAGTTCCTCTTCTACTGAATTGCTTTAACTGTTCGTTTGCGACAGTCATTGGTGCTTGATGATAATCTCCACGAGAACTATGAGGACCATGAATGTCTGATTTCATGAGCAAAGTGCGCCTAGCTTGTGAGTAGTTGGCACCACTAAGCTTTCCAGACGAGGAGAACAGCATTTCTACAGCACTGCCGTTTACTTTTCACAGGTTAAAAGTAGTCTCCGGAGCAGTGCAGAGTTTGGCAAACTCTTCCTGTAACCCGATAAAGCATTAGGCTGTTATGCACAGTAAGTCCCAGGTCTGTAAAGAGGAAAGCATGACTTAAGGGATTACAGCAATCTTCAAGGGTTAAGTTTCTTTACACCCCCACTGATGGGTTGTCAAAACAATTGTGCAGACATTAATGTAAAAGAGTTTATTGTAAAAATAGTTATGCTTACGAATGGTATCGACGAACCTTAACCTTTCATACAACGTCAGCAGTTCTGTACCGATACTTGGCGAGTACTGTGAGTCCGATACCGATACTATGACCAATGTCTGTAATGTGTGGTGCAGCGGCATCTCGCGCCACTGCACTGTGACGGAGATTGGCGCCAATGACCTAGCTGTTTATGCACCATTAAGCCTCAATTCGTTCCCCCCCACACTATAACTAACAATATAAGACAAGCTTGACAAGCTTTAGCTCTAGGAGTTCCATATCAGATTGAAGGGCCAATGACTCTAGCCAAAATTTTTATTTCCTTCACTGAAAATTAATATCTTTAAAATATTGTAGGGCTGCTGGAACGTCAAAATCGTATTTTTTAGCAACATTCATTCACTTACCAGGAGTGGCCAGAAGGACGCCAAAACAAAAAAAAAAAGGTAGTGTTTCAGGTATCATTAAAAAAAAACTCGCAAGATGGAGACAAAAGTTGTTAAGGGAAAAGTAGGGGTTATGCCAAATTTACCTCTTTACACTGTACTAAACAATATTATAAGTTTCTACCTTGGTAGGTTACTGATCAAACGTTTAAAGTAATTCCACCGATGTTGAGGAGGTGCGGAACCAAATTGGTGGTTGATGGCGAAGTATGTGCGGTAAAGTGTGTGTGTGGGGGGGGGGGGTCTTGAATGGGAGTGGATGAAACAGGGGACTTAATGAAGTGCAGACTGAGCTGTGGAGGAAGGGCGATGGAGTGGGTGGGAGAAGTGTCACAAGGGGATTTGGAAAGTGTGCTTTTGTTGGGGCCAGACGTATCGCCGCTTCGCTCCCATATATCAGCCATGTAGTTAAGGGCAAACGCTCGTAACACTTTGAAACTGATTTTGTCCAATCCAGTGAACAGTTAGTTTGCAGTAGACTGTAGTACTTATTAGTGGGGGTAAAGGTTCGGTAGAAAGGGATAAGAATTCTACAAAAAAATACTGAATATACTGAAAAACTTGCTTCTTAACGGTCAGAAATAAGCATTAAACTGGCTAAAAATGCTGGAGCTCCTGGGGTTTCGCCATTGACCCAACTGGGGGAGCTTACAGTGCTCCCCCAGACCCCCTGGCTGCATTATCGTTCACCCTGCAGTTTTTCTTACTAGACACGCCACTGAAGACAATACGGAAAAATGTAAATATTTTAAGAATTAGTACTTTCCGATATAAAATATCGGTATCAATAGTCTGTATCGGTACCTAAGGGTACACAACCGATACCCTCTATTGATATAACATTAACTTATTTAACAACATGTTACAACGTCCATTTTATTATTATCAAGTCAACTTTTGTTTTAGCCTAGCAGATGACACACAGTGCACTCGGCCTCAGCCTCATGCACTTTTAATTGCTGCTACATGTGGTCCCATCCAGATACTTTAGTCAACATCAATGCTCCGGCTCCTAAACCAATCAGCTCTCCCCTCAGCACCCAATTGCACATCGTCTGCTACACAAAAGAGCAGGATGCAGGCCCCCTTTAAAACCCAGGGCCCTGCAGATTTTCGCTCTCACTCCCGACTTTTTTTACATCAATTGCCACCAGCCACTCTGAGCCCTTGGAGCCGGAATTCCCACAGCATTGTTCAGAGTTAAGTAATACTGACGATCTTGGACTTGGCCGAATTTTAAGGGAGCTTCCCTCCTTTAGAGACTAAGTCCGGGTTAGTGTTTGGAAAGGGCACATCTTATTTAAGAGCCCCCTTTCTTATTGCCTTTGGTCCCTATTAATTAAGAGTGCTTTAACTTAGTTATTGAAGGTCTAACTGGATTTAACGGTGGGATAACCTTAAACCCTAATTAATCGAATTAAATAGCTTTCGGACCGATCATCTTGTGTGGATTCCCTTACATTGCTCATTATTGCTTTTGTGTGCTGTAGTTAGTAACGATTGCATTAGCGCCGGCCGGTGCGAATTTATTATTATTACGTACCTCTGTTATCTTCGTAAGACCTAACAATCAGGATTTACGAGAGATTTACAAAAACAGTTGGAGGAAGAGATGCTAGATTATCAAGTTGACGGTATCTCGTTTCTTTTACTGCGCCATGCTGCTTTCTATTCTTTACACTATATGGGTGGTACTTTACCATGTTAATTAATTTGGGATGCCAGCCAATGTGCAAGCTCTTTGATTAATTGGTTTCAGAGAATGATCTTAAATCGGAAAATCCATTGACATTAATGCCCTGTACTGCCAGTATATGTTGAAAAATTGATTATAGGTTTTAAAATTGTGAACTGTTTTTTTTGTATTCTTTGAAGGTCAACAAGAAATTGCTATTGAATAATTTAGGCTCTGCTCTTGCAATAACTTAATATTGTCATGACTGGTCTTGAATTATTTTGTCATCCAGCAAAATGTTATCTTATCAATGAATTGCACGCTACACATATCTAATCAAACGGTTTGTGTGTTTTTAATGTTTTCTTTTAAGACTGATGTTTATAACAAAAATTGCCCACTCCGAATTAAAATCGAGGTATGTGAGCTTTTTTCTGCTATGTGTTCGGATTATATCATCCAGTTTCCGACAGGTGCACGGGAAGCTGCGAAACTGGGCTGTCAGATTCGATAGGCGTCCTGGTCCCAGCTGTACATCTCTGGCTTCGTACAGACCTGAGTTCAATCCTGGCGATGGGAAGTGTATGTGTACGGGTTTTTCTCCAGTTGTTTCCCACCCATTGCATGAGGGTTTCCTCCGGGTACTCCGGTTTCCTCCCTCATGCGGCAAAAAACAACTCTTCTGATGGTGGTATCTTCCACTTAACATCTGCCGCTTGGGAATTTGGGTGGGTGAATGCCTCGTGCATCGTCTCTGCATGTATATATTATATTATATCCCATAACCGCCTAGATACGAACGTACCCCTTCAACGTATAACAGCGAAAAACTAAGTCCCAGCGCGAGCTTTGTGAGGGGTCCCCGGGGACCCCGAGCAAAGCGGGCAGTCGCAGCCCAGTGGTCAGCGTCGTTGGCTCCAAACCAAGAGAATGCCGGTTCGAATCCGAGAACCGACCCAAGTACCATATGGACTCTAAAAAAAAAGGGTCTGAAAGTTCTTTCAGGCGGTTATGGGTTATTATATTATTATATATATACACTTAGCCTATAGTCTTGTTGGTGAGTATTCTTAAACTGAATCCTGTTCAGCAACATATTAGTAGCAGTGTCTGTACAATACTTTTTAAAACAATTTAACAATATAATTGGGCTGACCACCATAGCTGCCGTTTCTCTTTCCAGGCCACAGAACACATGAACATACTTTTAAAATTTACGTGAGCCTTTCCTACTTGTTCGTCATAGATGACATATCTTTAGTTTTCTGTTAATAACTGGGCTCATCAGCTGTTAACACTTCATCAAGAGAACTGTATTTGCTGGCATATCTTTATTTGTATTGCATTTGTCGCATGTTATAATTTTCTTCGTGTTGCACACTATTTATAGTTCCACACACACTGCATGGATGGTCCTTTTACAACTTACACGTATCTCCTTAGAAAAGCCGTCTTTTGCTTATACAAAATCTTCTTTTGCCCGAGGTTCCCTCAAAGGAGAGTTTACTTTCGTACGTATTGCATTTGTTGCAGGTTGTCCTTTATTTATGGTTCAGTATCGACCAGTAAGATTCACCGGAAGCAACATGTGTGGGAGCCTCTGAAGTTATAGGTGACTGGTCGATGCTGCCCAGGGCCACCGAGAGGGCCAATGTTCAGTGCACATCCGTCTTTGCCCTTCCCCCCACCTAAAAAAACTGAAACTTCCCAAATGTTGGTATTTGTGGACCAAACCAAATTTTGTAGACCTCTGACACAATCCACAGCCTATATTGGTTTAAATTTCAGACGCAATTAAAAAAAATTCTCTCGCTCCCAACCTTTAATAAATACTGATTTGAGTTCTGTACTGTGTTACCAATAGGCCTTATTGTCAATTTGTTCAACTTAAAACAAAACAATGCAAATCTTGGCTGCTTAGGAAATACAGCTGTAATAGTCACCACTAACCTTATATTAAGTAACAGTTGATGCAGGTTTTGAACAATTAATGTAGACCTTCCTTTAAATTTTCTGAAGCGAAATTTCAGAAAAGTTAATCTAACGGGCTAGATCACGTTGAATTGAAATAATTACCAAATGGGAGAGTTTCTCTTCGGCCTTGTTGAGCTTAAATAGTTCTCTGATGGCGATTTCAGAGAAAATGGCTTTAAGTTCTTTTGTTGCGAACCTATTCAACAATTCAAATTTGATTATATCACTCTTGCCGAATGTAACATCGTGAACATTTCTCCAATGTCACATTGTTCGATTGTATTCTTTTGACTTATCAGAAAATCTATTTCAGTTAACTTCTGACATGCTTTTTGTAGCTCACATGCTTCCATAGATCGGTAGAACGAGAGAAATTTGAACCAGTCATGCATAGTGCATGCAGCTTCAAACCGGACTTCTCAATTTACAATAACACTGTCTACCAAAGGGTAAAAAAAAAAAAACCAGTGGAAATGTGCTTCCGTTTCACTTTCACACCTGTTGCTCAGCTGTTCTTCTGGTGTTTCTTCAAAAAAAATCGCCTTTGTGTATGTCGTCACTTCTCAAGAAAAAATTCTACAATTTTGAAGCTCAGGAGCAACAAGTTTTGTTTCCTGAAGTAGTTTTGGCCGTGGTTTTCTTATTAACTTTAGCTCACTCATCAAGGCATCAATATGAAGTAACTCACCGTCAAGCGAAGTTCCTTGCATTGCAGTATTGTGTTTCTGTCGTTAATAGCAGTTGGCACTTTTAACCTATTGCAAAATAAAGTGTACCATTACACAACTATTATCCGTTTAATCATGTAATTTCAATTCTCACTCATCATGGCATCAATATGAAGTAACTCAACTTCAAGCGAAGTTCCTTGCATTGCAGTATCAAGATATGATGAACGAAAAAAACTTCAAATATCATCTAAAATTCCTTTTGTATTTTCCATTGGTATTAGAGAGAATTTTTATTTTATTTATCCATCATTGCCTGCATTTGTGGAAATTAAATTCACATTTCTTTTATCTTTCTACTCACATGCAAGTACACCTTTATTATTTTGGAGCACTTTTCTTTCTCCTCGCTTCAAGGAAACATTTTTGAATGTTAGAGGATAATTCTTATGGTTTGCCCGTGCAGTTTAGCAACTATAAGTATTCTCCTCCAACAAATCTTCAGCCAGTTGAACTGATGAAAAAAATTGTCAAAATATAGATGACGGTGAACACCAAGGTATGGTTCTGCCATGGGTATTACTACATCGTATCCTAAACCTTTTAAGGATGACTGGGTAGATCGTCCCGTATAAACACTAAAATTACAACAGTAGCCGTTGATACTATCTGCCAGACACCAAAGTTTTACACCCCACTTCGTCGGTTTCATTGGCATGTACTGTTTGAAATAAATTCTCCCATCATACTTGTCATTGCTTAATCAACAGCTAGATGGGCAGAAGGTTTGTAATATCTATGAAGATTGTCGAGGAGCAAGTCAATCAAGGGACGAACTTTGAAAACGGGGTCATAATTAGGTTGGCCACGATCTGGTAGTACTGATTTATCGGCCATGTGAAAATATTGCATTAGTTTTTCATATCTAGATTTTGGCATGGTTTTTGCCACACCGTCACAAAATAAAAACAAATCTTCACTCCAGAAATCTTTATACCGGTACTCGCTTAGATTGTGAACACCCATAACTATATTTATACCTAAATATGCTTTTATTTCTTCGGCGCTCGTATGTTGCCACCGTACGTCGTTTTCATTTCTCTGTCAGGCATATAGGTTGGTTTGTTCTGCAATTTTCTCGTAAAAACTGTCGGGTATGAACAAACTAAAGAAATCAATTGGGAGGGAACCCACAGGTAAATCGTGACAAGGTCCCATATTATCCGTAAATGGAATAATATTCGACCGCCGCACAAAGTTTTTCCAACCTTGATCTCGCCGTGGTTCATCACCGCCGCCGTTGGTCTGGAGCCGTCGTCTTTTACGCTGCTGTGTTTCTTGTTGTTGTTCGACTTCATCTGACTCCGATGACGTACTATCGTCAGACGACAATTCTGATAAAATAATATCAGATTCTCTCATATGTGCTAAAGCACACAAACGCGGAGAATAAAGGATGTCGGCTTCGGTAAATCCGTCAAATGAGCTATCGCTTTTGCTGTCCGCCATTGTACTGAGATGCTTTCCAGTGAGCTCAAGGTCACGCGTTCCCTCTTTTCCTCCTTCGTTTACTCGTGCTGCGTGGCAAAGCCGCTCATGAAACACGACATCTCGTTGGTTCGTTGTGTTTCATACTATATGTATAACGACGATTCTGATTGGCTAAAACGCCAACTAGCAGTCTCACACGGTGCTGCCTTCTGTCGGCAACCGACAAGCTTTCGGCCGCGTTTTTAAACCTATTCCAAGCCATTCTGGACGCTCTGAACGAACGTAAAGCATTCCGGGCGGCCGCGAGCGGATTGAGGAGAGAACGGCAGTGTTTTTCTCGGGCGGTTGGGTGCCGGATTGAGTGGGAAAGGGTTAAGGATACCTGTTTGCTGAAGTACGGATTTGAAATCCATTATTACAGCACGTTTTTGGAAATTTGCGTCAACACAAAATGTGCTTCCCGATTGTGAATCGCGTTATCGTTTTGAAGGTTGGTGATGATTATAAATTAGTTTGAATTTTGAATTATGCTAAACTAAATGTTGAACTAAATTTATGAAAAAATGATTAGAAAGGCATTGTGTTTTTGCTATACTTAATCCAGTTCATGCTTGTAAGTGACCTATCGCTAGGCCTGATATTGCCGACTTATCCGTGATTACAAATGCTCTCGTGAATCACGTTGGATTAAAAGTTGATTTTGTTAAATGTACGACGCTTTTAGTTAATTTTGACACAAAAACTGTAAAACTGCGGATCCTGTCGATGGGTGGTGGCTTGCAGTGGCGATTTTTCCTTGCAGCTTGGCGTTAGTCTCAATTACAGACAAGTGTCTGTGCGCCAATATACTTCTATGTTGGTTAGCCATTTCAGCAAGTGGATGTTGTAGGGTAGAGGTTGCAAACTGGGTGCGGTGGAGGTTGCAGGTTCCCCGTTAGTTTTTTGCCTTTATTGTCTGTTTGTTTTGGCGGAGGTGGTTTCTTAGCCTAGAGTTGTTATGAAAATTACCCTTTGTAGGGACTGACTGTCATAATAGCTGTTTGTCCTCGCTAAAAAGTTCTGTTTGATTTTGGACGGGGCTTTAGGATACAGAGAAATATTTTCTGGTGAAATGTAGCCACTGCTACTAGGAGGTAAGATTCCTTTGTTGGGAGGATTGGGTGGCTTGCAACCTAATGTTAAGGGGATAGCTACTACTTCATCTATTACAGGTGTTAAAGAGTTGTGTAGGCCAAAACCTGCGGATGTTGGGCGAGTGTCGGCCTCTGTTGGATTACTTAGACCTGCTAGAGGTGGTGTGATTTCTTCTACAGTCGCCATGCTGTCTTAATATCTGCAGTTGTTTACAACGCATTCAATGCGGCTTAAGATTTCTTGCAGTTTGGACATAGCATGTTGCACCCCTCCTTCTCGCACATGATCGTTTTGCCTCCGATGTCTGCCTTACACAGGCATCACTTTTGCTCTGGGAGTCTACTTTGGCTCATAGTGGTGCAAGGTTTATCTGAAGGCATCCTAGTGGCATATTCTGAGAAGATCAGGTAAAGTTGCTTCCTTAAAGTACAAAGTAGCTTTCTGACTTTCGGTGTTCCAGAACTAGTTAGTTTCATCTTGGTTGGACCTGACAACGAAATCACAGTATGAAGTATCTGTGACAAACATTTGACATTGTATGTGGTAGTAGTATGCGTGTTTAGTATCGAGGTTGTACTCGCTGCCTACAGCTACTCAACATCACACCAAGTTTTCGTCTTCAACACTCTCATCCTTGATACATTATGGACACTTTACTTCCAAACACTAATTCCCATAAGTCACCAGACACCATACTGTCACGGATTGCACCAAAATGAGGGTATTTTAGGTTGATAATCAGAGCCACATATGTAATCATAAAGTAAGTTTGTAGGACTAACTGGCAGAATAACTGGAAAAGCTGCGGATCCTGTCTTTGGGGTGGCTTGCAGTGGCGATTTTTCCTCGTAGCTTAGGGTTTACTGCTTAATTCTGCATTGGTTAGCCATCTCAGCAAGTAGATGTTGTAGGGTGGAGATTGTAGGTTCCCCATTAGTTTTTTGCCTTAATTGTCTTTTCGTTTTGGCGGAGGTTGTTTCTTAGCCTCGAATTGTTCTTCAAAGTGCGCTTTGTAGGGATTAACTGTCAGAATAACTGGAAAGGCTGCGGATCCTGTCAAATGGTGGTGGCTTGCAGTGGCGGTTTTTCCTTTAGCTTGGCGTTAGTCTCTATTATAGACAAGCGTCTGTGCGCCAACATAAATCTGCGTTGGTTATCCAACTCAGCAAGTAGGCTTTGTAAGGTGGAGGTTGCAAACATGTTGCGGTGGAGGGTGTAGGCTCCCCATTAGTTCTTTGCCGTTATCTTTTCATTTTGGCGGAGGTGGTCTTAGCCTCGAGTTGTTCTTCAAGTTACGCTTTGTACGGACCAACTGTCAGAATGACTGTTTGTCCTCGCTTAGAAAGTCTGTTTGAGTTTGGACGGGGGCTTTATGATACCGGGAAATCTCTTGTGGTGAAATGTAGCCATTTCTACTAGAAGGCAATATTCTTTTGTTGGGAGGATTGAGTGGCTTGCAACCTGATGTTGAGGGGACAGCTAACACATCAATTACAGGTGCTACTGGTGTTACGAGTTGTGTAGGCCTACACCAGCTGACGTTGGGTGGGTGTCAGCCTCTGTTGGTTTACTTAGGCCTACTAGAGGTGGTGTGATTTCTTCTACTGTCGCCATGCTGTCTTAAGATCTGCAGTTGTTTACAACGCGGTCAGCGCGGCTTAAGATTTCTTGCAGTTTGGACGTAGCCATTTGCCCTACCATATTGAACCACAAAATGTTGCAACCCGTCTCACACATGATCATTTTGCCTCCGATGTCTTCCTTACACAGGCACCACTTTCCTCTGGGAGGCTACTTGGTGGCACATTCAGAGAAGCTCAGGTAAAATCGCTTTCATAAAGTATAAAATAGCTTTCTGACTTTCGGTGTTATAGAACTCTATCTTCGCCTTGGTTGGACCACACAACAAATTCACAGTAAGAAGTATCTGTGACAAACATTTGACTTTGTACGTGGTAGTAGTATACATGTTTAGTATAGAGTGTGTACTCATTGCCTACAGCTACTGAACATGACATCAAGTTTTCGTGTTCAACACTCTCATCTTTGATGCAGTATGGCCACTTCACTTCCAAACACTCCTTCCCATAACAGTCACTACACACCATACTGTCAGGGGTTGCACCAAAATGAGGTATTTTGGGTTGATAATCAGAGCCACATTTGTAATCATAAAGTTAGTGTTGACGGGAACTTTATTTTAATATGCTACAACAGCATCTCGCTCATGTATGCAACCACACTCTGTAGCTTTGTTCTTAAAGAGAACTTGTTCTGTGTAATAGTTGACTTTATCAAACTAGGCGCAGATGTACTTAACTTGCGTGACAAACCGCTTTGAAGTTTGAAACAGTTATCGGCCAGCCCTAATACGAACCAGTTTTTACCTAACGACTGATCCTTCGTTATTTTTTCAACTTCCTCAGCGTGTTGGTTGGGGAGTTATACTAATGTCCACTTTAGTTCCAGTTATGAATAGCTCTTCATGTACGATATCTTCATTAGCTGGACGAATGTTTCATTAAAAAGTGAACATAGATCTACTGGAAGTTTGTCATCCTTTGACCATTGCGAAGGAACAAAATGCATCACTAAGGTTCTACAAGCGAGAGGATTCCAGATCAATAACCAGTTCGTCTGACTATGGTGGCATGCCTTTTTGGTGTCAATAGGCAGTTTTTCCTTTATTGGGTCTTCAGCCGACTAGCACTTCACATTTTCTCTTGGCTAACGAGAACTCTGGTATCCCTCATCCTTGAATAAGGAACATCTTTGGTTGATGGTACTGGCCAGTATGCGGTCACATCAGTTACCGTCTTTTCTAGTCCTGCAACGCGCTGCAAACTCAAATGTTAAATAACATGGCTGCCACAGGAGTACATATACCTCTGCTGAACTAGCCATCGCAGTGAGGAGGTGGTGTTGGCCCGTTTGCGCATTGGTCACACTCGACTTACTCACTGTTTCCTTTGCGGGGGGTTGACCCTCCTGAATGTTATTGGTGTCGGCGGCCACTTACGGTCCGGCACTTCCTTGGTGATTGTTGCCATCTTGATGGTTTTCGTCGTCGTTTCCATCTTCCGCATGACATTGTGTGTCAATTGGGCGATAAGTCTGTCCTCCTGTCCGGTGTTTTTCAATTTTTGCAGGAGGTACAGATGTATGACAAGATTTAGATTAGGGGTTTGAATAATATCTCTGTAATGTGTGGTGCAGTGGCAACCCGGACCACTGCACTGTGAATGAGGTTGGCGCTAATGACCAAGCTGTCGACGCGCCATTAAGCCTCATCTCCCCCCCCCATTGCAGTGACATTGCAGTATGCTGAGGAAATATTGTCGTCTTTGTCCATGATTAACCATGGTGTAAGGGCTTTTTTTACTTGTTTTCTGTGAATGCATCACCTGAGCATTCACCAGATCCGATTTAGTCTGATGCACTTGTTTTGGAAGAATGCACAGGTCAAAGAAGACTATATTCTGTAAAGGTAATAATTATGGTGATAAAAATTACTACAGTTTCACTTAAAACAGTCGACAAGGTGGCAAATTCTTTAATGTACACTGCATGTTAAGTGCAAGAATGACGTCTATCTTAGGCATGCTGTTTTTTGTTCTTGTCTCTACTTTTTGTACATCAGAAAATTTGTTGCGTTTGTCTACATCGAGAGTATAGAACACAAAGGTTGCATGTCCCGAAAAGCTCAAACTGAGTTATTCCAATTTTTGCAAGCTTGCGAAAATACGAAATTGCTTTGTGAGAAAGCTGATTTTATGCAAGAAGCAAGGTATGGGTGTTGTAAATATGACCTTCAAATGTATTTTTAAGCAACATTAATATTTAGGCAGTCCCTGTGGGTTAAAGGACATACCACATTTGTCCATTACAAGTTAGTAACATCTCAGTGGTAACATCTCAGTGAGGTCCATTGCTGTTTATTGGCATCAAATTAGCTAATGTTATGAAAATATATCAAACTAAGCCTTAAAGGTACAGGTAGGCTGCAAAATATCATAGGAAAAACTAAGTCGCGTGTTAATCTTATTCAGGATCAAAGTAGGTAATTTTAGTTTAAAGAATACAAATTAAGCTATTCAACAGCTGTAAAGTACGAGTCGGCAGAAAAACTTCATAGCAGAAATTAAGTCACGTGTTAATAATTATCATTCTGTATCATCCTCGTCCCAGTTTGGTGCTGGTGTGTGGTCAGTTGCTCGTGCTGATGTTGGTAATGCTTCATAATAAGCTCTGAACTCTGCAGGTATAACTTTCTCTTTCAAAAGAGCAAGAAGATCATTTTTTTTTTTGTCATTTGAAATGCTAATCTGTTTGGAGTACTTTGCCTGAAGTTCGTAAGACTCTAGCGTTATAGGGCGTCCCACTGTAGCACGTGCAGATCTAACGTCCAGTTCTAGAAAATCGCCTGTCAGCTCATACTTGTATTGTATTATGATAGGTCTTGATTCTCAAATCGTAGCAATTTGATCTTTAACCAATGGACGGTATTGTCTTCATTGGGATTGGGTTCTACATATCGACTCTTCCTTTTGTGTTTTTTGTTGTGTTGTACATCACCCGCTTTGCTAACTCTTTTCGTTGCAGAAGCGTGTGTGGTCCAGTTGCAAGACTTGGTAAGGGCGTGGCGTCTTCCTAGCCATCTCAATGACCAGTTGCCATTCATGGACAGTGTAGATCTTTTTGTGCCTCCTTGCACTCTCAATTGTGCAGTGCATGGAATCTGCCTCCAAATAGGAATGGCCTTTTTTTCATAAATTTGAGGTCTAAAATTTTCAAGTGTGAAATGGATTGCACAGCATGCAGCATCACACCAGAGACATACTGATTGCGATTTTGGCCACCGCAGGTATCCGAAAAACTTGACACATGTGTGACAGTTCTAAAAGCGACCTAAAATACTGAAATAAGCAAGATGCTACTTCTGCCGACCCGTTCCTACCAGCAGTCTCATCCCACAAAAAGCAGTGACCCTCTGAATTGTGGGCTTCGTGAATTGTAAAGTTATAGACTGATAACTTTCTTCTATAATAAATCCGCGAATCTCCTGCAAAAGGAAGATAGAGGATGGCTTGCAGCTCAAAGGTTATTGCTCTATATAGCTGATTCCTTTAACTCCTTTTGCCCTATTTTCGTCTTCTTCTTTCATCGCCATTGAATCTCTTTGTGTTCTTTCCAATTCTTATCCAGGGCTGTTTGGTATTTTGCTTTATAGTAGACATTGCAAGTGGTACATTGGTCCTTCTTAGGTGCAACAAAACTTAATTCAGGCTCATGTTTTCGAAAAACTTCCTTGTATTTATGAATTTTAACAGGTACCGTTATTCCCATCTTCGGACAGTAGTCTTGCACATAAAGCCGATACGTACAACTCATGTTTAAGTCAGATGATAAGTACAATTTTGTTGTCTTTTCTACAATAGTGTGATTCCATTTAAGGAAAACTCTCAATGTGCTTTTTAACATGTTCGATACATTCATCTTTTATTTTGTTATGTGGAACTTTTCCTTTACCATTATCTTTTCCCACAAACACACCAGTTACTCCAGCACCTTTTAGCTGCAGAAGTCATTGCTTGTGAAAGAAATTCAAATGGTTTCTTTGACACGGCATCGCTTTGGTTGAAACTAACACAAGGTGGTAGGCCTAACTTGTTACAATTTGAAGTTGCATTATTAGCAAGAGTTCTCTCACAAGCTTCGTGGCCTATTCCCTGCGTCTTCTTCATTGCCAAGGCAACCAAACGACTCCATCACGTGAATGAATGCTGCTTAATGTTTTGGTGAGAGCAATAATAATTAATACTAGCTGGACCCGTGCATGCTGCACGATGATTGAATTTCCTGAACTTAGCTTCTCCCGGTGTTTTGTCGTGTTAGGAAAGTAACTGGCGGTGTCAATTTCTTCCCCCCCCCCCCCTCCTCCCGTGCACCTCTACCCGCTTCCGTACGCCCAACACCCCCCACACCGAACTGCACCTCCTGCCAGATTCTCCCAGTGTGTGGTCAGTATCTTCGCGGCACCTTAGGTGTTTGGGCTTTGGTTTTAATGTATCCCCCCCCCCTTCCCCCGAAATGTGACAGCCTGCCTCCTACCCTTCTTTCTTGTTTTCTCGGCCTTGTCATCCTCCATCCCTGGCTGGAAGTCGGGACATTCCCACGGATGTTTTGGTGTAGCACCGGAAAAGTAACAATGAAGTTTCATTGAAGTCTAAAAAAACAATCGCTGAGAAACCCAGCATTTATTAAGCAAGTTAAGTCCGCTCATCAGCAAAAGTGAAAACGTCGACAATGGCACACTAAGCAATTAAAATGAGATATATTGCATAATTTGTTGCAATTATAATTGTTGTCCATTTACTGAATATGAACGGTCGCGCACGCAATGATTGTTGCTGCTTGCTTTGAAACAATTCAGCTCAGCTCAGAAAGCGTAAATTTACGAAGCAAATACGCTATTTTATCGTAAATAGTTGCCAATTTCGAGGCCAGCAGGCCTCGAAATTAAGAAAGTAGCTTAGTTGGTTTAAAAGTATACGGGTTTAGCTGAAACACGGGGTATTTCATTTTACCCATCAAGTATGAAATCATAACACGTGTTCCAAGAATTGTTATGCACCGTAGCAGAGACATCACACGTGCACGAAGAATGAAAAGTTACTTTTAATTGTAACGATAAACTTTAATTGTTGGCTGCTGCTGCTGATCCTTGAGAGCTTATGGTATTAATATAGTAGATACTTTGCTTAGCGGAGCTTGTTTGATGCTGGTTCCACAGAGTTTGGTTCAAGCCAGGCTCCAATAGACGACGCTATCGGCCCCAGCGCACCGTTAAGGTGAAGAATTCAAGACACTATACCACACACTAGACGAAGCAGATCTTTCTGGATGATTTTGTACAAGCTTTGTGGTAGTATGTACACAGCTTCTGTCTGCCAGATACCTACTTCCTGTTAAGCACAAAGGTTGTATGTCCGGACATACAACATTTGTACTTTCGAAAACCATTATTGAGCACAAATGTTGCATATGGACATACAACATTTGAGCTGGTTGCAATTGTGAGCATGTGGACATAGCACTACTGTTCATTGTGAATTCCAGTTTCGGTTTCGCTAATGAACCTTTGTGCACAATGATATGTACGTCCTTGGAAACCTAACAATAGGTGTAGCTCAATTTTAACAAAATTTGGACATACAACCTTTGTCCTCTATACCCTCGACATTTTCTCTCGGCTAATAAGAACTCTCATGTCCCTCATCCTTGAATACGAACATCTTTGGTTGATGGTACTGGCCAATACGCAGTCACATCTGTTAACGTCTTGCTAGTCCTGCAACGTGCTGAAAACTCAATGTAAAATAATATGAGTACATACACCTCTGCTATGTTAGCCATGACATTGCAGTGTGCTGAAGAAATATTGTCTTCTTTGTCCATGATTATCCAACCTTGTAATGGTGGATGCTACGATGGTTGAGGTGCTTGTAACATCCCCGACATCCTCGTTGACTTTAGGTGAAGTTAAAAGTTACTCTAACTTGTTTGTTTCACTTTTTGGAACAGCACAGTTTGGCTACTGACCCGATATGAGGAATGGAGCTTCTATGTCCTATTTTTATAGGCCTATTCAGTAATTAACCCTTAAATGCATGAATTATTTTCCGATACTTTTTTTTTAAGGACCATATGATAGTTGGGTCAGTCGGGGGATTCGAACCAGCATTAGCAGAGTTTGGAGACAAGGACGCTGACCACTAGGCTGTTGCTGACAAGGACGCTGACCACTAGGCTGTTGCTGCTCGCTTTGCTCGGGGTCCCCGGGGGACCCCTCACAAAGCTTGCAGTGCGAGTTGGGACTTAGTTTTTTCACGTTTAGTCAGCTGTTACCTGCAGGCAACCATATGCAACATGGGGTTAATAGCAAGGTACGCGCTGCCACCATGGTGGAGTAATGTTAATTGCAAAAACGGAGTTAAAAAATAAAAATGGGCTACATAATATCTAACTCTAGCAATTTTTACGCAGGGTGGGTAAGGATGATTTCCGCGATAGGCTCCAGCAGTCCTGTCAGGAGATAGCCTTTGAAATGCCCTGTGTCTTGAGGCTTGGGGAGATGCCAGTGGCCCCTTGGCTTGTCCCAAGTGGCATTTTCATTTTCGCTCTGGCGTCCCTCCCGAAGGGTTCCACTCTACCAGCAAGGTACTTGCAGGAGTTCCGGCGGCTGTGTTCCCAGTACGCCGGTTATCAGCGGCTGTTTACTGATGGGTCAAAGTCGGACGTTGGCGTGGCGTGTGCTAGTGTGTGTAAGGGAGTAACGGTGGCCCATCGCCTTCCATCAGGCTATTCTGTGTTTTCTGCAGAGCTTTTGGCTCTTGGTTTAGCGGTGGAATGGATACTTGACCTTCAGGGCACCCATTTCATTGTCTTTAGCAATTCCATGAGTACCCTGGAGTCCTTGGCGAATTACAATCCTCGGAACCCCTTGACACAACGTGTCCAAGCTTTGCTTTCTTGCCTGCCTGGCCAGCGGAAAACCGTGCTTTCTGCTGGATCCCGGGTCATGTTGGGATTGGTGGAAATGAGCAAGCTGATTCTGCAGCGAAATGGGCCCTTTCTGGCCCTCTCGAAAGGGATCTCAGCCTTGTTCCCTCAGACACCTTTCCAGCTCTTCGTCTGAGCTTACACACTTTTTTGGCAGACCTTGTGGGACAGACAGGACGGTAATAAGTTACTAGCTATTAAGGGCACCGTCGAGGAATGGCACTCGGCGTGTCGCCGCAGTCGCCGTGAGGAGGTTGTGTTGTGGCCCGTTTGCGCATTGGTCACACCCGACTTACTCACTGTTTCCTTTTGCGGGGGGTTGACCCTCCTGAATGTTATTGGTGTCAACGGCCACTTACGGTCCAGCACTTCCTTGTTGATTGTCGCCATCTTGATGGTGTTCGTCATCGTTTCCATCTTCCGCATGACATTGCGCGTCAGTTGGGCGATAAGTCTGTCCTCCTGTCCGGTGTTTTTCAATTTTTGCAGGAGGTACAGATGTAGGACAAGATTTAGATTAGGGGTTTGAATAACATCTCTGTAATGTGTGGTGCAGTGGCAACCCGGACCACTGCACTGTGACTGAGGTTGGCGCTAACGACCACGTTGTCGACGCGCCATTAAGCCTCAATCCCCCCCCCCCCAATTTAAACTACTGGAGAACAACTGTCATTTAAAAACTCTTGGTTTTGGTTTTATTAAATGGCGATAACAATCTTGAATTTACAAGAAAGACATTTGTTTAAGTTTAAAGTTTTAAAATAAACAAGATCGACGTTGGTTTTTAGGAAGGTAACCACCGTTACGTTATAGTTAACTTGGTCCAGAAATGCCGATGGGCTAAGTTAAACCATCATTTCTCGAAGCTAGAAGTTAAGTTAAAATTGGACTAATAATTTAGAACGGGGTCTAATGAATAACTTTCAGTTTAAACTAAATACAAACCACTATCAATTGCCCGGCATGGCAACATTCGGACCGTGACATCTCCACTCCCGATCGGCGTGACCACCTCTAGCTAGAGATCTGTGAGCTGTGCTAAGGATTGAGGCCTGCTTGGCCATTCTATTGAAACGAGGAGGATTCCTAGCCCCCCTCCATGGACATCGAGGAGAGCTACACCCTCCTGATTGGCTGACGCCCGGGAGAACAATGGAAGGTGGGAGGAGTCGGCTGTTTGACTGATAGATCGCTTTGAGAACTTTGAAAGAAACAAGGCTTGGTAAAGAAGGTGCAATTCAAGTTTTACTTGATTAAAAGTGAAAAACCTTTTGAATTAAACTGTCATGAATGCAATTAATTAAAGGATTGCTCAGATCTATTGACAGGTTTAATAGACGGAAAGCTAGATGTTTGGCTTTGGAATTGGTGGTCACAATCTGTGTTTTAGGAGATTTTATCAGAAATATTTACAAAAAAATCGTGTCCGGTAAAATTAGGTTCAAATAAACTCTTGGTTGTCAAACTCTTGGAAGGGTTCAAGGAGCAAGTTAAAATATCAAAGATTTAAATAACTAACTCAGCAAAATGCTAAAACGCATCAAAATTAGGTTTATAATTATTTGGAGAGGCAGGTAATGAAGGTTGTGGAAGTCGGTCATTTTCCATAACATTTGTGGGCCACCAAATTGGAATAAAAAATATCGTTCTAAAATGTGTGAATCCCCAACATTAAATATTTGAGGTTAAGTGCCAATTGACACCCCTCCTATTGACACAGCTAAGCTAGTGTATTTAGGCTTTTTGCCTGAAAGAAAGTTAAAAAAATAAATGCAAATGTACACAAGTTTGAATAACAGCGACCGGAAGTTACGAGTGCTACGGCCCAGTTTGAGCAGTTTTTCTAATATTGGTGTTGAATTTTACATTTCTGTTTCCGTAGGATTTGGCAGAAGTGTAGGCTGTTAAGGGCTGAAAGATGGGTCATTTTAGTCCATTATTCGTGGAGAATGATGGTTTGAAGTGCGAGGTCTTTTGGCGCTGGAGAGCCAAAGAAAAAAAAGTGTTCGTCTTGTAAACGATGGTTTTCCCCGAGGTTTTTGATTGTTGAGTCCGGGTATCCTCTCCAATCCGGTTTTCTGGCCTAAGCCCTTTTTTTTTACTTGTTTTCTGTGAATGCATCACATGAGTGTAATTGATAACCAGATCCGATTTAATGTCAGATGCACTAGTTTTGGAAGAATGCACATGTCAAATAAAACTGTATTCTATAAAGGTAACTGTAATTCTGGTGATAAAAATTACTCAAAACACAATTTCACTTTAAACAGTCTACAAGAATGTTGAGTGCAAGAACGACGTATATCTTCAGGGATGCTGTTTTTTGTTGTTGTCTCAACTTTTTCTACATCAGAAAGCTTGTTGCGTGTGTTCGAAGACCGTGGTAGAACCGCCAGTAGAAAATCGAGAACAGGCGACAATCACCGCAGTAGGCCAATCGCTAGAGACATTCGAACTCCGGACACATGCAGCCGTCATAGTTCAAATTCGTAGGAGAAACTAGTCACCGGTAAAACAGCAATGCCGATCGGAAATGGCGGGGAAAAGTCAACTTATTGAAAGCAGCGTCAAGCAGGGTTCTGTCCGGTCCACAGGCGCCTTTGTAAAGGTCCGGCATGCAGAATCAACACGATGACAACAGATTGGCATTCGACGTCTTTAAATCCAGCCAAATTTAGTACAACAATGTTACAACAACTGCCACTTCCGCCTTCTTCCTTTACTGGAAGATAGGTTTTTTTTTTACGTGCAACCAGAAATGCGCACAGTGATATAAAACAAGGCCACTTGAGATCATGACATCACTCATTCAGTAATGTACACTGGATTTCTTTGATCACACTTTTTGGTGTTATGATGAGCAATCCATTTCTGTTCACTTTCGTTTACGGATCAGATCTAAACACGCTGCAAAACTCACAACACACGAGCAGCATGGTGGCATTCATTTTACAAGGAGAGTGCTTCAGCACTGAGCTTGTCATCGATCACGTGAAAATCATGTGACTGTATTGATGCCTATCTGGCATTGCTTACTCGATTCAACCTAGGCATACGTCATGATTATACGTTTGTTGATAATTCGGATGGACAGTATGCATCACCTGATTTAAAATGTCAGGCTCTCCGGCATGCAATGAATTTAGGGTTTCGTACCACAAATCTGGAACGTGTTCAAAGTCGTTCCATTCGTATATGGACCACCATCGGTGGACCAAATCGGCGTCATCGAGTACGTGTTCTTTCCAAAGTCTATACAGGAGAGTAGCTCCGCTGTAAACTGACTTTGCATCAACTTAAGTGGACATTCAGTATACATGTCTGTATCGCTTGGAATAGTTAAAGAATTAATGACATAGATGGAATCTCTTGCTCTCTTTTCCATACGAAGAGTTTCAATCGACCCAGACTCATCAAATTCCATAGGAAGCATGTCAAAACCTCGGGATGCAGAAAGTTCATCTCTTATTGATGCCAGCATATCTATATTAAACGGCAAAGATCCATTGTTGAATAACATCAACAATAACATCTCTGTAATGTGTGGTGCAGTGGCAACCCGGACTACTGCACTGTGACTGAGGTTGGCGCTAATGACCAAGTTGTCGACGCGCCATTAAGCCTCAATCCCCCCCCCCCCCCATTGTCGGATCTAAAAGCATCATTTTCAACTCCATTGCCGTTTAAGAATTGAATTGAGTCTTGTCGCAACTCACCAGCATGTTCCCATTCCAGCATGTTGCGGGTAGGGTTGCCAGGTTCATGATTACCAATGTCTTCTGGTGTTATAACATCTGGCAAAGCCCATGGGCCTATATTTCCTCGAGATCTTGCTGTATCCTCCGAGCGTAAACAGCTAAGCATGGGTAACAACTGTATAGCCAATGTGTCTGGTGGTTGACACGACAAACCATCCTCTTAACCCAGCAGCTTTGACGTAGTTCCTGTTCTTCAGCCAAAATTTGAGATCACCAGAGCCTGGAAGAATGGTGTTTCCACATAGATAGCGAAAGGTTTCGGTAATTTCAAACATACTGTTTTAATGCCTCAACGAAAACATGTTTGTCGTGTGACACAAATCCACCATTATATTCGTGGACTGAGGGCATCCTGCCATATATAACAGCAGCTGTATAATAGGCGAAAGCAGATTCTGGAATTCTTCTGGCGTAGCCAGGGTTCTTAGACCTCTAATACGTTGTGAACTCTGTGGACAACATAGTCAAGTCCATCTGCGCCTGTACAATATAAATATAATGTTGGCATGCAACGTCTCTAAGCTCGTCATTTGGTTCAGGCATGAATGCATCATCGCTAATCTTGTCAACCTCATGTTGACGGTGGCCTTGGCGGCAAACTTACCTGTTAAAGCAGGCACAGCAGCACGCATTGAGGGTGCCGTATTTTTTGATTGACTCTGGCCTCCACTTCTGTTACCGCTGCAAGGGTTGAAGTCATGAAAACATCGCTTGTGCATTAGCATTAGGTTCACCAAAATCCTTGTAATCATTTGCCTGTTTTGGTTATTGCCTCGTCCTCCGTGGTGCTGTTTCGTCATATTTTGGTATGGAGGTATTAGCCTAACAATGTTAACATAACTCGAAATTGTTGCAACTCAAAAAAAATTTTAAATGTGACTGCCTGTCTTGAACATAGAGTAGTGCTAATTTGTGCACAGTTAGCAGTGATGTGTTCTTCCTTAAAGGGGTATTTGTTAGTTATATGCTTTTTGTGTATGGTTGTAAATGGAGCACTGATAATTGTAAATACAGGGTTACTTAGTGGTTAAATGTTAACTTAAAAAATAAGTATTTTTTGGTACTAAAAAAATATTTCCGTGGGAAATTTTTTTTGTGTAGTCGTGGCAACCAAGGTCGAATTAAAGACTATCTTTAAAATCCCATTGTTTAAAGGGACAGCTAGTAAAGATGTTGAGGATTGGTTGTATAAATTTGAAACTGTAGCCACTTATAATGCTTGGACAGATGAACAAACAGTCCAGTTTTTGCCACTTAGAGGAGATTGCTGCAAAATGGTTCAAAACTGCAGTGGGAGACCTGATAGCCTTTATTAGCACAATAGATATTAAGGAAAGGAAGAGGTTCAGCAGTGGCCTTTGTATAAACAAAAACTTGGGAGCCTTTAAGCCTAACAATTGTAGAGCTTTAATTGAAGGCAGGTTAAACAAACCTAATCAGTTACCTACTTAGTGTTCAGGATTAATATTATTATGATGGTTTAGAACTTTGTCTAAGTTAAACCTTGAAATGGTTGAGGAGTATAAAATTCTGAAAATAACTAAATGTTTTAAGTGTTACTTTTTTTTGTGCCAGTTATTACTTTTTACCTTAAAACTTTTGATGATTTGTTGGCCAAGGTACACTTAATAGAACAACAAAATAAAGTTGTAAGGAGTTAGGAATTAAGTTCACTATTTGCGATTACTCCAAAAGGAGTAAAACCACAAGTAGTGAGGCTTCTCCAGCAGCATGAAATCCGAGCTGCTTTGAGAGATAGTCAAAAAGAATCAAATTCTAGTGATGGTAGTGTCATTCTCAAACTGGGAGACCTAGGAGGGAACAATGCACCGGTTTCCATTGTAAGAAAGTGGGACATATAAAACGATTATGCCTGCAACTGAAACGAGAATGGGCAGCAGAAAAAAACAATGGCGTTTAGACAAAAATTGACAGCTCTAGGAGGTAAGGTTATCTTGAAACCTAAAAACCCTCCCGAGCCAGTTATTGTTAATGATGACAACTCTTACACACGTTTAGAAGTAGAAGATCAAGAAAATGGGAATGACAATTCTATTGTTATAGATACAGGTCGGGATAAAAGGGTTGTGGTTTGCTAGTCTTACTATTATAAAACAACTGGGTTTGGAATTAGGACTTAAGACAGGACCAAACATTTGTGCAGTAAATGGTAGAAAAATTGTTCCGTTGGGTGCTCTGCAGCTTAAAATTCAAGTTGGTTCTTGTATTTCGCTTGTTAAAATGACAAGTCTTACGGGGTTTTCCTTGTCCTTGTTAGGAAATTCTTGGTGTTCTCAGTTTGGTATTGAAATTAAATTTAGGCCTCGGCAAATTGTATTACCTGAAGGAGAAGTAATATCATTTAAAGGGCAATTACATCCATTTTAACATGCATGCTTTACTTTTGGACCACTTGCACAATAACTAAACACAAGAATTGCGGTAAGAATACGTTAAGTACGTCTGATACAACAATTTAATTATTGCATCACCAAAACATGACACGGAGACTGCCATTGTTTTGATGGAACGCGCAGAAATTAATACCGACAGATGGCACTTTTCGATTTCGACTCGCAGCTGATTGTGATAGCTCAAGCGTCCGACGGCCTTAGCTGGCCGACAGACGCTCGAGCTCTCACAGCAGATAGAGCTATATCAATCGGCTGCGAGTCGAAATCGAAGAGTGACATCAGCCGGCATTAATTTCTGCGCGTTCTAGCAAAACAGTGGCGGTCTCCATGTCGTGTTTTGGTGATGCAATAATTAAATTGTTGTATCGGATGTACGTAACATATTCTTACCGCAATTCTTGTGTTTAATTATTGTGTAAATGATCCAAAAGTAAAACATGCATGTCAAAATGGATGTATTTACCCTTTAAGGTAGTGAATAAGGAAGGATGTCCTTCTGTTAAAACTATGCCTGTAATTGAGCTAGAGACAAAGTCAAATTATTTAGTTTGTGAAGAAGATACTGTGATCCCGGCCAGGTCACATGTGTTTTTGACAGTTTCCATCGATTTCCTGTTGGTCGGTCATTACCAAATTTAGGGTTGATTCAATTGAGACAAAATCATGTAAAAGGCCACCTGTTCCTGCCCCTTAGCAATGTTAACTTGACAAATTGAGCAAAACCATTGTACTTCTGGATTTGATGTGTATAAGGTGAAAATCTCAACTGACAAATTATAGCATTTAACCCCATGATAACCATCGGCTGTAGCCTGTACATTCAATATTATCACTGTCCTTACTAGACACTTATTTTCGCAAGTAGAACAGCAAACTGAATTCTTGTTAAAGTGCTGTTTAACCCATTAGGCCAACACAGTACCTAATAAGTATCATTATGTGTACAGGAAAAACAAAACAAACAGTGCGGTATGGCCGGCCTCAATGTCAATTTTATTCTAGGGTAACCGCTAACCTGTTGGTGTAAACATGCATATAAACAAGGATGAGATTCAAACAAAAAAACAGAAAACACGGAGCCGGCTAAAGCCCGTCGCTCCCGACGAGGAGTTCCTTTAAGTAGTCGATGTTGGCAATTCGAAAAGCTGGAACGAGTCGGGTGACGAGCCTGGTCTTTGCCGTAAATATTCAGACAGCGAAAAATATGAATAACGCAAGTTGGCATGGAAAATAAATCCTTGCAGGACACATTGGAGAATAATCTGTAATGCTGAGCAGTTATCAGTAGGAACTACACGACGACTTTCTACTACTCAAGAGACGACCAAAGGGAAGGGGGAAAGATTATGTTGAGATATGTTACTTACTACCTGGACTCCTCACTTCCATCCCTACCTGGACTCCTCAATCGGTATATGCTGGAGCTTGTCGCTTAATCGGTATATGCTGAGGATGTCTAAATATGAATTATTATTAGCTTGAACAGGTAAGCGACCAGTGTACTTTCAACAAAAGCTTTCACCAAATGAATAATGTCTTCTTCAGGATAGGCTCATTTTAAAATTTCTTCGAAACTTCATGAAAAATAAAAAAAAACACTTTCCACAATGTAGAGTCGTCATGCTTGGAATCCTAATTTCCTGTATCATTTTTGTGTTGCGTTATTATTTACATTTAAGGTGGCTACTTTAATTGTACTCGGGATATAATCATAGCTGTTAATTAACTCAATAATTCAGAAATACAACTACTTTACTGCATAGGCTGCCACCCAATCGGACTTGTAAGTTGCCTATAACTAAAGGCGAAACAACCTTATCTTGTGGGCCCTTCAAGAAATTAAAGCCTAACAAAATTTGAGCCTCTTCAAGAAAGTTACCTTTAACAATTATAAAGTCATGAATGGTGGAAACATTTCTAAAAGTAATTTTTCTATAGCTGTCACGGTTGGCTATCTGCAAAAGTTACAGAAACGGGGTTTGCCATCTTTCTAGGCTACAATTTCCAGAGGACTGGGCATCAATGGATTCTGCAATTGTTCTGATTACAGGCGTGGCTGCACTACGGGTGTCATGTAGTGAAGCTACTAACAAGCCCACGATATTCATTTCAAGATAAAGGGGTTAGTATAAACACGGCTAGCATTAATTTCCGACACAGGTAGGTCATCCCTTAGCTTACTATTTGGTAAAAATGTTTCTTTTCTTTTGAGAAAAAATGACTTAAATATTTGTTCTCCCCAATTCATAGTTGTGGGCCGAAAAATCCTACTTCAGAAACCAGTGTTAACGTAAATTGGTACCATGTCAACGCCCAATTATCGTTGGGTTCGGTGTTTGTGCTAGGACTTATTCAGGAAGAACAAGATTATGAAAACAAATCAATTTATTGACAATTAGTAATTCTCAAGGAAAATAACAATGCTAGTTAATATTTGCTTCCATCTTGGAATTATCAATTATTACCTCCTAAGTATCACAATTAACAGTGAAGTACAATTCATAAGCCAAATGATTAATACTCAATGTATTCACGTACGGTCTGAAACTCAAACTGTACATAGTTGGATATAAGCAGGCTTGCAGTTGACTAAGAAGGCCTCCCAGGGATTCCCTTAGTACACCACTGGCAACCAAGGAGAAAAAAAAGAACACCCCCTTCCTCCCAAGTAACGTGTTAGATCTGTATATACTATGAGGATACAGTTTACATGACTTTCAGTTAACACATAACTAGTTCTGCATTACATAATCTGGGAACCCCAAGGCCTCCTACCAGCTTACCTATCAAGGCACTGAACAGGAAAATATAAAGTTAACTGCTGGTTAAGAAATATAATTGATAATAATATGGTATTAGGCTACAAGGCAAAATGAGTTATAAAATTCACTACTATGTGACACAGTTGGTGATGCAACATCTTTTTGTAAAGTCAAACAGGGGAAAGACTTGGATTTTCACTGTTCGATGATAACCACTTCATGTTAGCTGTTTTGTTAGCACCACCTTGGGTTGTTTTTAGTCAAAATTGCGTTATGTATGGGTCTGCCTGTTTCCCCTTTGCTGTTTTTCTCCGTTTGGAAATAATCGATTTGCACGTTCACTGCTTCTCCCCTCACCATGCCAGTTCTATAGCAGCGATATGATAAATGTGTAAGTCCTTCCGTAGTGTTTTCATCGCAATAGTTTTGTATGGCATGTTTTTCTTGAACAGCGTTTGCAATCATTACATTTGTCGTGTTGTGTTTGTAATAAGTGGCGTTCGGCATCATGAGAGTCTCGAGCAGCTCTGAACTCGGTAAAAGGGATCTTTTAACCTATTGAATTTATTGTGATACTTTTCTTTCACCATTTTTGCCGTTACATTTTAGTTGTTTTTATGACTCCTTCCTTGTAATTCTTCTCCCTTCTGTTTTTTCGTATTAAATGCCCATTGCTGCATTACAAGCACTATTTTTCGATGCTGGTAATAGAATTTAATGTGTACTTTTTATCTTGGAAGAAGTCACTAAATTATTGCCACACGTATAACTTTTTTTCTTTTTTACGTTTCCCGGGGTCGTGTGGCTAAGTGCATCCTGAAGTCTTCTTTCGACGTTTCTGCCCAATGAGAAGTCATTTTCGGCAAGGCTGCGTAGTCAGCTTCAGTCTTTAGGCTTACGTGCCGCGCCAACCAAGCACTGCTAAAATTGGCCAAAAAGAGGCTGTGTGTGTCTGCATTACTAAATTTGAATCGTGTCGTAATAATTGCCACAAGGTTGAAAGTCTAAAGGACTAATGTGGTAAGAATTAAATGATTTTTGCCGATAGATTACCGAAGAAAAATTATAAGATACTTGCGGAAAATGTGATGTTAAAATAACCAGACTGAATACGTCGAGTTCTGCTGGTTAGAAGAGTCCAGAGCCGCGGTCATTAACTAGTAGTAAAACGCCCAGGGGTGTATTCGAAGAAGCGATTATACCCCGCCTCTTCTACCTTCCACCATGGTAGCGGGATATACTCGTGGGAAGACGCTAATTAAAAAGAAAAATGCCAAATAAAGAGCAGACTTTAACAACATCTGCACTCTGTTCGCAAGCTACCAGAGAACAAGAAATGAGAGAGCAGAGATGGTTTCTTCATTCAGCAAGCAAAACTTTAACTCCACCAAAACTGAACATGGTGAGTAATAAGTTTTAATAGTAAGTACTGTTATCGGAATTGTTAACACAGTTTAGTTTTTAAACTTGAACGAATTTTCACAAAATTTTATTTTAAAAATTGAAGTAGTAGACGAAATGGTGCAAAACAGTCACTTTTGAAAAGACCTCCAATAAACCCTTGCTTTTTAGTCTTCCCACCTGCTCCTGGGATGCTGGGGTTTTGTTGGAGGGGGAAGGGTTATGTTTGTGGGGCATTTTCAGCTTGTTTTTCACCCCTGATGCACTTTTTCGAGCGAAATGAGCGTAAACAAGCAAAGCTCCATTGTCATCGAACTCCTAGATGGCTTTACTGATCTCTCCTGACTGCACAAGCTTAGAAAACCGAGAGATCAAAACATACAAATCTGTGGCAATCACCACTTTGAACACATTTGACTTAGAAATTAACCTATCGCGAAAAAAAGTCAGGGTTTTTCCACATGATGCAACAAGACTTCTGTAATCACCTAGAAAGGTAACTAATATACTTTCACAGTAGGCTCCGAATTTCATTGTTTTGAAGATTTTAGGCTTGTGAAAAGATTCTTCAAATTCTTTCGACGATTCTTTTCATATTTAATATTTTTTTCCGTGTGACAAACTCTTTCATTGTATCATGGACCAGGATATGGAATACTTAACCTGTGGAGTGTCAGCATTTTTTTGTATTAATTCTATTCTATTCCCAGGTAACAGGTACATCTCTAACGAGGCCGTTTTTTAAGTGCTTATCCAGTCCAAGATTTGCCGATCTGCCGATTTGCCAGTATTGCCGATCTGCTACAAACCTAGTTAGATTCTAGCGGACAATTGGTAAATCGAAACCCAATTTAACTCAATTTTTGCACGGTATCCAAGATGCTTTTGTACAAGCCTTTCCCTGTAAAATCTGTCACAAACTGATGTTCTAAATAAATGACTTAAAAAGATTATCACTATTTACTTCAAATACAGGAATCCGTAATCCAACAATGTGCCTTCTTCTCTGGCTAGCAGTCATCTTGTCAGCAACAATACCAAATGGTAGATCATTATTAACGATGTACGATGCAGTTTCTTTTTGCAATGTTCAATGGATACGCGGCAAGAATAACCGTGGGAATACTTTAGAATGATTCCTAGTTCCAACGTCTACTCTGCTGTTGTGAAATTCGGTTACAATGCTTTCATAGGAAGCGTACGATGAATCCAGTTTGTAAGTCAAATGGGCAGCTGCCGCACAATTTATGGCATTCTGCTTATTTATTTAGTTCACTCAACTTTTTGCTCACCACTTCTGAAACTTTAAGTTCGTGTCGTTTTGACTGGTAAGTTTTCACAATATATCTTAGATCCATTGGATACTCCCAGGCTGCACACACAAGTAATCTTTCAACCAGCATTTTTTCCACAATGTCACCTAAAACAGTCTGGCGACCTTGTTTACTTAGGGTTGGCTTTTACATGGTGAAATAATACCTGCCTTGCTATTCCAAATTTGTGAGAAGCCTTTCTGTAGCTCATTCAATTTTTAATAGCATTAACAGCTTTTCTCCATATCAGTCGTATTGTGTTTCCTGTACGTAACGCCACCTGGGCGTGGCTTGTAGATTCTCGGCATGGCGTCTCTATTCACCCCACCTGTCAAAACGAAAACGTGGTAAGATCGTATTTAAGCTAAACATAATATACCAGGTGGTTTTCAACAAATTTCTGAGTTTGGAGGCAATTAATACATTGCGACCTACCTTTAGCTGACAAGATTGGCGATCCTGATTGTGTTTTACATGCAGGACAAACAAAGTTTGGACACTGTTTACAAAACGACGTTGCTGCTGTTGTAACGCAAACTCGACTTCCGGAAATGTTGCACTTCCGGTCCAAAAATTTTCAAGCCAATTTTTATAGCTCAAAACTATATACTTTTATATTTTAATTTGTAAAACTAAATAATTTATGGTTGAAAGGATAAATTACAGCAATTTTATACTTGACCATGTGACTGTCTCTATTCACCCCTTAGTCCCTATTCACGCCATTTTACGGTATCTGTGAAGAGGCAACTGCAGCAGCATTTAGGGCGCCACCAACACGTACTTTTTGTTTCTATTTTTTTTTCTTCTGCAATCTGTCCGCGATGTAGCGTCACGCTTATTCTGCTTCGGGGCAAAACAAGCCCTTCTGATCACGATTCCAATAATCCTATGCTTTTGCAGTGAGCTATTTTATGCAGCACTTTTCTGCAGGGTTTACTGCTTTTTCTGCACACTGCACTTACAAGTTAATCTTTCTTGAACTACTGAATTTGCTCTCCAAATTTTTTTTTAGAGGTACCTAATATTACAATAAAAAGTGTACAATAAAAATATTAAAATAATTAAAATGTACTTATCAAAAAAATTCATTAGTTCAGTTTTTTGTGGTAGATTTTGAAACACTTTGAAAAATACAGTCCTGCATTGCAGTCAGGACACCAAAATATGTTTTTTCTTCTTTTGTCACCTTTGGGGTTTTCACTTTTTACCAGTTGGTGGTATTTTGTCCGGAAAATGTCTTTCAGTCTGCAGAAGTGGGCTTGGCACAATTGAAGGCCTTCCCACACGTGGTTGTTGTACACCACTACCAAACTGGCTAAGTAATTCTTCAATAAGCTGCAGTCATCAAATGAGTGGTTTCATGTTTTCGTTCAATCAAGTATGGATGCAACTGTTGGTCCTTCAAGTCAACTCAGCCTATTGATTTTTATATTCTAAAATGCAGGTAGGATTTTGAACCTCTTTTTCTGATTTTACTACTGTGACCATACTGGCATCATGAAAGTTGCTTATAAATGACATTTCCATTTTTCAACTTCTTATTTTTTTTCTACTTTGTGTCAGTGTTCCAGCTACATTTATTTGTTCCTTCCTTGGTTAGTAGGTGGGTAAGGTCAGGAATATTATAAAAATTGCCCATATAAACAGGATTCTCCCTTGATTGAGCAATGGCTTTCATAATTTCATAACAATCTGGGCTGTCTTTGAAGTAAGAGTGGCTGAAATTTGAGAAGAAACGTCAGTGCCCTCCCAACGTATACGAACAAACGCCACAAAATGACCAGTCATAGAATCGCAAAGTTCGTAGGTTTTTTGGCCAAATTTTGCTGACTTTATTGGGTTATTATACTGGTCAACTGAAATAGCCTACCTTTCCAAAGAGTGAGGGGTTCGTCTAATTTATAGCAAAATTTCTGTTGAGTATTTCAAGGGCTGGAGAGATTCGAAAAAATTTCTGACACCTTGCGTATTTAGTTTTTATCGAATTATCAATAAAACGCACAAGTTTTGTAATAGTTCGAAACACTCCTGAATTATTGTTGACGGAAATATTGGTGTTTCTGTTATGGGGTGTTCGACTGAAATATGATTTCAGTGTTAGCTTGTGTATCAGCAATCCCAAAACAACAAACATTTCGTTTTTGTCAACTGGTTTCCACTGTTTGTTTCTGTGACGACCAAATGTAATAATGTGTCGTCAAAATACGTACGAAAGCCTTCCAAAACTCGTGTTTACCTGTTTTTGTGGCCCACAATTTCCTGTCAATGGAAGTTTGGTTGCACGATAGTCAACTGGTCTCCAATTCAGGTCGCATTATCGACGACCACACTGCGGCTTCCATCATTTGGCATCATTTTGTGTGCCTTCCATGTGGGCACACAAAATCTAAATTTAAACTATTACTTGGCTTCTGAAGCCCTACCTTCCGTTTCGGAGATTAGAGACCTAGGCGTGTGGTTCTCACAGGACTTAAAATCGTCCTTGCATTGCCGTAAGGTTAGTGCGTTGGCATTTTGCCGTCTGGCAGTTGTGAATAGGTGTTTTACGTCGGGAAATTCGGCGACTAAATGTTGGGCCTTCCGTGTTTTCGTGCGCCCCTTATTGGAATATGCGACTCCAGTTTGGTCCCCTTATTTGGCTGGGGACATTGATCATATTGAGTCGGTCCAGCGTAAATTTACTCGGAGTTTGCCGGGTCTCCGTGGGGTAAACCATCTTGTACCCCTTTCCAGAGTGGGTTTAGAACTGCTTGAGTTGCGCGACTTCGTTTTGATTTAATGTTGACGTACAAAATACTACATGGGTTAATCGACATTGATTTACCATTTTTCGAACCGGCACCACGCATTTATTGTACTCAGGGCCATGCTTGGAGACTAGCGGTTCAGGGCTCACGTCTTGATTGTCGAAAATATTTCTTTGCTGTGCGAGTTGTCCCTGTTTGGAATGCCCTTAGTTCCGAGACGGTTTGCATGCCCACGGAGAGTGGCTTCCGTAGAATGCTACTCACAGAAAACTTGCAGGCATTTCTCAAACGCCCACTTTAAGATCTACTTTGCACTGCACTGTGACTGAGGTTGGCGCTAATGACCAAGTTGTCGACGCGCCATTAAGCCTCAATCCCCCCC
>JAHWFP010180869.1:0-31699 GCA_023313725.1 Lithobius niger | reverse complement strand
TGGAAGCTTGTTTTCCAGTTTTCCAGGTCTGGAAGCTTGTTTTCCAGGTCTGTAAACTTGTTCCCAGGTCTGTAAACTTGTTAGCTTATTTCCTGGGCTGTAAACTTGTTTACAGGCCTGTAAACTTCTTCCAGGCCTGTAACCTGCTTCCAGGCCTGTAAACTGCTTCCAGGCCTGTAACCTGCTTCCAGGCCTGTAACCTGCTTCCAGGCCTGTAACCTGCTTCCGGGCCTGTAAACTGCTTCCGGGCCTGTAAACTGCTTCCAGGCCTGTAAACTGTTCTATAAGTCTAAGGTCTTAAAGTAAGTGCCGATTAAAAAGTCGTATTGTAAAACTGAACTTCGTAGTGTAACTGACTCAGTCCAAAAACCATGAGTCGAGACATACGTGGGATTCAACGTTTTCTCATTAGCAACGGCTTCCCCTCGCGATTCCGATGTAACTTTCTTTGTACCTGAATATGTAGTGCATTAAGATGTATAACAAACTTTAACCCAAAAGTAATGAGCATCTAAGAAGCCATGGTTTGACACCTTGGAATGGCAGTTGGGCATCACAAAACTGATACATTTCCTCCCTGTCGTCGGGGCCATCTTCGAGGCATTTATACATAAAAACAAGGTGTGTTGTCTAAGATTAGAGGTCCGCCATATTTTATCTTAAGCTAACACACCTTCGCTTTTTTATGATTAAACAGGACGGAAAACCTAATGGGCGTGATAAGTATTAAGTAAATACGGATGCAAACCTATTTACGTTGCCTTTTGGACTTAAATGTCAGACTGCCTGAGCACGGAATTATATGCGTGTTAAGTGCAGTCTATGGACGTTTTCTTTGGCCCTGTCAGTGTGGCTTAGCAGTAAGACTTAAACCTTTGGTTTCAAAGGTTGTAGACTCAATTCCCCACTCAGTCATTCTGATATTCAAGTCCAAAAGGCAACGTAGATAGGTTTGTATTTTATGTTAAGTATTATATGGTTGGCTCTGCTGCTGATTCCGTGGAAAAGTTCTTCCTCAGCAATTTCGTGCTAAGGAAGAAGGAAGCTTCGATAGTTAAAAAAAAAAAAACTTCTTCATGGGCTGGGTGACTGATTCTGCCATGTCCCATACTATTTCCGTACGAATCTATCCTTGCAGTTTTTACAGATTCTGTTTGTTTATAGTAGGTTCTTCTGATCAATATCACCAGTGTATGATGCATTAATCGAACAAGAAAATCGGTACTACAATCCCACTTCTCCATTGTGGTTCCGCTGTTGTTTTGAATTGACACAGAGTGACGAAAAATAACCATGCGACTATGGATTCCACTTAAAGGTGCCTATTCATCGAATGACAGGATGGAGCATCTAGCGCCATCCACATTATTTAGTTCTATGTAGCACTTGATTTCAACAAGCGAAGGAATGCGCAAAGAAGTTTCTTTTTACACAACAAACAAGCCATGTGCCTCCATAATTATTGAATGTAAAGTTGGTGCGTCCACGTGGACCAGAGAGCAAGTGGTCAAGGTTAACTATATCACTGTCACTAGATGGCGCCCATCTATCGGTTCAAAATCTGTTTCAAATTGGTCAGTATGTAGAAAAAAGTCCCAGTGATGTCGTTAGGCCTAACTTGACTGCTTGGTCCCGGGTACACGTAGACGCACCAACTTCACACTCAATAATTAAGGTGGCACGTGGCTTGTTTGTGTCATAAAAAGAAATTTATTTGTGTGTTTCTTCGCTTGTTGAAACAGATAGTGGCAAATGGCTATATGTGCTACAGCCTGTCTTTTGGTGGCAATCCCCCTTTAATCATTTTTGAGGATAGGGGTAGTGGGTTAGTGGTATTAGTGCTTTAACTAATTTGAATCCAGTTCCACCTTTTTGACATGGTTTAAAGCAGGATAAACGCGTGTCGAACCTATTGTGTTTCAGTAATTGGTTTGTTGGTGTATTTTCTTTTTCATCAATAACCAAAACTTGTCTGTTCATTGTGCAACAAACATTATGCATTGCAATACAATGGTCGTGACAGGACAAGTATGTGAAGGCATTGATGTCAGGCCAACTGGCCCGGTCTTTATTAACACTTTAGCAGTTCGCATAAAATAACAGGGCATGCATGCAGAATGGGAAGGGGTTGAATTGATGCATTAGTGAATCGTAATGGTGCTTACGACCTCGGGTGCAATGAAAGTTTTATGAGACGTCAGTCTCGGGTCAAGGCTGGGGCCTGCAATCCTTTCTTTAAACATCAGCATAACAATAAAGTAAGAACGGCAGACACGTCTATTAAAATGAACTCTTGCCTCTGATCCAGACGCAGCAACAGATGTAAATTTAAATCTAGGGACTTCTGTTTACCATTTGTTAGCGAGAGGCTGTTCTGAACCAATGGTTTGCATCAAATTTGTACACAATCGTTGAAAAATGGTTAACAACAGCACAGAGAAAGTCGTAGCATCGTAAATCCGTTATTTTATGATAGTTAATTCCAATTCACTATACTAAAATAATAGGGAACCGATGTGGTTTCAATCAACAATTTGCCAATGAACTTGATGAAGCAGGAAGAAGCATCAGATCTGTTAATGTTTTGGTTAATGTAGTCGTCTTAAGGATTCCGTTGCGTTGATTGTTAATTATAACCCATCAGTGCCAGATATACTCTAGAGGTCGTTCTTTACTATGCCGTATGAACATAGCGTCAGTAATTCTGTTCAGTCATACTCACGGTAATATCGCACCACCAAACCGAAAAAGTCTTTAAATCCAGAAAAGAATTGCAAATTTTCAGTGGACCTTAGCTGCCAGTTTTGCAAAATTTTGCAAAAGTTTTGCAAAATTTGCAAGTTTTCTGGATTTAAAGACTTCTTCGTTTTGGTTGTGCATTTTTACCGTGAGTACGACTACTTCAGACCAAAGTTAATCAGCCGAAAAATCGGTTTTTACTCTGTTCTATAGTTCAATCTTGTATTTTCTTGGCTCAGAGACCAGCGCTCTGACCACTTGGCTGTGCTTTGCTTACTTCTCTCGGGTTCCCGGGGAACGCTCGTAAAGCTCCCTTTTCCATTCTTGAACTTCACATTTTTTTGCGTGTATCTGTGGGTCCAGCAGCAGAACTATCTGCAGGGTTCGTATGGCTCCTTGAAAACATTGAAATGTCCTGCAAAATGAAAATTAATTTAACCTGGGTGGAATTTGTGAACACATTTCAGTCACAGTTTTAATTGTTTTATTTGTCGGTTAATTAATTTTTGTGGCCTTGAATGAATTGTCATGGAAAGTCCTGGAAAAGTCATGGAATTTTATGTTTACATGCGAGTACGAACCCTGTTTTTGTCACTATCTGTGACATTGTGTCGGAAAATATTGTACTCAGCCAATCATTATTTTACCCATTCGTAGATTTCTCTCAAAGTTATGGTATTCACTAAATAACTTCCTGGTGCTTTAACATAGATTTGGTTCTTCCATCGAGGTGAAGGAGAAAGGTCTCGTCGAGGTGATTAAAATGGTATGTTTATGTCAACATTTGTACAAAGGTGACAAATGCACAGTGTCCTGCCGTTATGTGTACTGCCATGCCATGCGTCTTGCTGATTCTACTACAGTAGTGGGTGTACCACACATCCATGGTATCGAAAGGATTAAGTATTTTTTGTATGGAAATGTCAGTGTTATGAGTATCTACAAAAACCTAAGTGCATTATATAAAGCATAGATCAAAAGGTAAACATTAACGAAGCAAACAGTCTGCATTAAAGATTGACCTTGTCAAAAAAACAAGAAACACTAATTAAGCTGGGAATGAAAGAAAGACAACTACTCTGATTGGGACTCGAACCCAGGACTTCTAACTTAACCGTCTGGGCAGTTGTCTTTTTCTTTCTCAAGTTAGTGTATCATATATTCTCACAAAGCCAGTCTTAATGCAGACCGTTTGCTTCGTTAAGTGCATTATGTTAAGAATTGAAGAAACTGGATGTCCAGTTTGCTTCACTACCTGACACATTGAGCTTGCAGATGGCCAAGATGTTATTTACATTAGTTATTGTCCATAATATTGGCATTTATTTGCAGATTTTCCTTATTTGTTCCTGTTTGCAATGTTTAATGATTACTTGTAACTTCAAATGTATGCCAATGATCTACTTTCGTAAGAAATTAGTAATGTGATGTCCTTGATATAAGTTTTCAAGGTCATTGATTTTAGTGCCTCTGTAGGATTACTTTTTTTTGTCCATACTGCTACAAACTTGTTTTGCGTACGTTTTGTAGCCTTCCACTTCCTATTCAGTCACCGTAAATAGCCTATTAATGTCCATGGGCTGTTAAAATTAATTAAATAAGAAAAGGGCGTGCGCCGTAACAAAGTTACAATTAATTTTTCGAATCTTACTTCTCTGGTATTTAGGCCACCTCCATGATGAAAAATTTGGTGTTTATGCGATGATTCAAGTACCTGATATGGGTTCGGTCTACCATTAACGCAATGCCTTTATTCTCTAAGTTTATCAGTGTGCTTGTTTGTCGTAGTTTATTTCTTTTGCTTTATGTATGGAGCTTTTAGCTAATTTTGGGCAGAAAAACCATGATTTAAGGGGATAAAACTTTTATTTCCTTTAAAGTATGAAGGTTTTAGGCAATTTCTAGAGGAAGAAATCTAAAATGATGTAAGGAAGGTCAGAAATCTTGAAATAACCAAGTTGCAGCCCCTTACCCGGGATGGGGAGGGGATATGATGGCCGTGATGGGGACCAGGATGGAGGCTGATAGGTCTGACCTTAAAGCATTTTAGGAGTTTGGACCGTTGCTTTGCCAGGGCTGTTAATGTGCGATGCGATTTATGGTAATTTAAGATTTTTAGACCGATCTTTATTATGGTGCATGCATTAACTTCATTCCACTTTCCAACCCTGTGTCCATCAACTGGCTTAATAACGTAAAATATTTTTTGTATCAGTCGTATTGAGCTGAAACTATTTTGATTGCCTTGTTCCACGAGCTGGTGTCACCAGTTAGCGATACAGAACTCTAGTAATGTACGGTCTTTTTGTTTCAGGACTCGTGATGCAACATGATCATGTCAGCGAGCATGCCTTTGCCGATAGGTGGGCGGAGGCCGCAACCGCAGCCTCGGCTCTCCCTGCTGCTGACAACACCCGACGGATTTAGGCCTCCAGTCTATGAAAACTGTGAAAATGGTAATGTGGGAGAGCGCAGGCATTCGGAGACTTTGATCAGGAGATTACGGCCACCAAAACCTAAACCAAGAAGACGTTCACTTCTGGATCTTCCTTTGATATGTGCTCCTGACAACAATCCCAGTGAAGGGCCACAATTGGATAAAAGTGCAAATTCAAGTCGTTCAAGTGAGGACCTGTTGTCAGACAACGATAATTGTGAGAAGATTTTACTCACAAGTAACGTGTTAGAACTTAATGGAGTTGTGAAAGTAAAAGCTCTACCCGCTGTAATATGCGACGAAAACAGCAAAAATAATAACAATATTTATTCCGAGTCGGATATTAACAATAGTGCATCATTTTCCGAGTGTGAAAAGAGGTTGTGCGAATTACAGACTAACTCATCCCTTTTGCCTCTAACAAGTTCTAAAAATAGTTTCAACGGCCTTGTTCATCCAGCTTGTAATAAGGATAGCGCAGCAAGGCTTGAGTTTTTAAATGACTGTATAGTGCCAAGTCAACACATCACACCAGAATCCCTTTCTGTTAACACATCTTTGCCTTTAACTGATGCAGTTTCTAACGATGGTCATCAGCCGGATGACTTGCCTTTCTTAGGTCCTTTTAAACCTATTAAGTGCATGCCGTACAATTCTCCCCGCCTGGCCAGGGGCCCTCGGGCGCTTGTAACAAACCAAGATGGAGTTAGGAGAAATTCAAAAGCGTCAGCTCTACCTAAAGCATTGGGTAGAGGAACTGTATCGCCATCTGCCAATGCCTTTGGTAGCATAGACTACTCTAAAGACGCATGTGTTAAATCAAAAGTGAGCGGAATTCGCTCAACAAATGATTCTAGTACCCTGTTATCCAAAAAGGATCGAGGAACTGGCCTTGCCATGACGACACATTTAAGAAGTTCAACATACAAAAAGCTAGAAGAGATAGCCAACCGAGACACTGACCTGTCCGACTGCAGCAGTGCTAGTTCGAACTTCAGTGGGAGCTCAGGTTCGCCAGCAGGGTTTCGCAAAAGGGTTGGTAGTGCTTCGCGTAATGTAGAATATCGTAAGTCTGCTGCAGTGCCCCCTCAACTGGTTGCCAATCTTGCCAACAAATTTAACGCTATTATATCACAGAACGACCCTATTCCACCCGCAGTTAAAGCTACTACCGTTCCTAAACCTAAAGTCACGTCCACAGGTTACTCGAAGGCAACTTCAGCCACTGCTCTTAGAAACAACTGCAGATTATACAGTGCTGGTCGTCAGTATAAAAGGGACACAACAGAAGACAACAACAGACCGATAAGTCCCTTGAATTCTGGTAGCTTGTCACGAAAGGCAAAAACATCTACAGTCACGAAATCACAAGCCTCAATTAATTCCAAGGATTCTGATTCCGATTCTTCCTGCAAATCTACCCCAAGTGGCTCACGCCGGCCGAGCTTTGTAAGACAAGCTGTGCGCAATTATGAAGTGTCTCTGTGCTCTACGACCTCATCACCTGAATTGCAACGACGTAATTCAAACTCCAGTAGAAACAGTGATAATACCTCAGTTAGTTCTTTTACATCTCCAGCCTTGCTCAAGAAAAAACTGGCTGCTGCAGCAGAAGCTCAAGCTCAGAGATTTGCTGCTGATAGTGCATGTGACAGATATTCTGCAAAAAGTAGTGCAAATGAACGAACGTTTCTGAATGCAAAAACTACCCCTGTGAACAAAGCGCTGCCTACTAACGATAGGCAGATACCTCGTCCAACAACTTTAGGAAAACTTGGAAGCGACCGGATTGTTGCTAACCCAATTGTTTACAAACAAGCTGCTAGCAATACTGTGAGCAGCAGTGTTGTTGCACCAAGGTTTGGTGTAGCTCTTAAGAAAACTGTGGCAAAAACATTGCCAGAACTCTCTTCTACCACATCCGTAGCAACAACAACTAGAATCCTAAGTTTGCATAGAGACGTTTACCCATATTCAACATCAAAGGAAGAACCGGCAGTGGATAACGATTCTTCAAGAGTTAGTAATGGATGCCTTGGAGAAGATAATGAAAGGTTACAATCGGACAAGGATGACCACGCAATCACTCGGAAAAGTGTGAATAGCACAATTTGTGGATTGGATGATAAAACAACTGAAGTGCACTCTGTTAAGTCTAAAGTACCAAAGCCGGTTGATGTAGGAAGTACAACAGCCTTATCTAGAGGACGTGCACTATTTGAGAAGCGCAGCAATACAGTTGGTGGAATTCCTGCTACAGACTTGCAAGAAGCTTTGAGCTTGGTCAATGGTGACAAAGTTGACAGAAAGCCTCCCCCTTTGCCAACGACTCAACCACGTAAAATTAGGACATTCGGTAGTGTTCGTGCCCCTAACAATACAAATAATTCAAGTACTCATTGTGACGAATGGCAACGAACAATAGCCAACAATGGTTTTTACTTGCATTCCAAAGATCACAACAATGTGGTTGTGCCATCAACTGCATCAACCCTGTCAAAGACTTCCAGCGAGAATAGTGCTTCCTCAAAAAGCTTCTTGCACTCTGAGTTTGATGGCAAGGATTCAAACTCAGTTGGTGGCATACAAAGGAATGCAGCAAATACCAGAGTGAACACCACTAACTTCCTGCATACAAAATTTGGGAAACTGCCACGCGAGACCTCGGAAAAAGAAACCAGTACTTCAAATCCAGAATCCAGTTCTGTCCATTCTAGTCTAAAAAACAGTGAGACCAATACCCACGTATGGCATGCCAACACATACAAACTTAGTTCTGTTAGTAGTGCGAAACCCAATCTTCCTGCAGATAAGAAATTAGAGGTAGGAAAATCAAACTATGTTCCTAATACATCGTTCCTGTGGCGGGAAAACCAACATCCACCTCATACCCTCAATCTTGGTTCCATCCCACCACCGCCCAGCACCGCGCCGCCTCCAATTCCTACTGCTGCAGGTGAATCTCCCGCATCGCCCCGATTCGCAAACCATCAATGCAACATATATGATGATGTGGTCACACCCATGTCGGAGAATGGTTACGATGAACCACTGTACAGCGAAGCCTATACAAGTCCTGACTACCACAAAGAAAGCTGTTCAGAAAATGGATCGCTTCACAATATAGTGACTTACAAGATTTCCAGGCTACAGCGTGAAGCAAGTAGAAATTCTACTAGATCAGGTAAAGAATATTCTCACATCTCTGAATTTCTTAGGGTTTTAGTTAAATTTATGAAACGAGCAAATGGAGCTTGGCTGCCCAGCAATGCAATTGCTAGTTTTAAGTTCCTTTTATAGTAAAAAATGTTTGCAAGATATTCTTTGCTCATCTGGTGAACCAAATTGAATTCCTTGACCAGCCAGTCTGAAAAGCAAATATTTAAGGCTTAAACGCCATTGAAAATGGGTTTATTGTTGTGGATTCTTGGAATAGCGTAGAATTTTGTAGTAGACTACTATACTTGATGAAATGTAGTTAATCACCATTTAGTAATTTGAAACTCAAATTCATAAATAAAGTTATATAAATAAACCTACGCCTGCCAGAAAAAGGCATTCTTCATTATTCTATAAATTACGCTCTCGCCATTGCGCTAGACGGAACGAGTTACAGTGCAGTGCAAGCAAATTCGCTCCAAAGATGAAGCTGAACAAATGCTATTCCACGGATTCCATATCTGTTGGAGGTAGTGAAGGCATAAGTTCTAACCATTTTTGTAATAACTCTTACTGCAAACTAGTTGCTTGATTTATCTTCAAGGAAGAGGTACGAACGCTACATTTTTTTCAGTTAATAGGACATTCATTTGGAGATTCATTCCTATTAGTTCCGTCTAAGTTTACAGAGGGCGCCATGAGTTTTATGTGGGAATTTCTACTCAGTTTTCAGCCTAAAATTAAACTAAATGAAACTAGCTTGTATTTAATTATCATTTAGTCTAGCTTAGTTGTAATTTAGTTTACTTTAAGTTTGGGGCAGAAAAATAGGCAAAAATTACCCTATGAAATGCATGGCACCCTCTGAAAACCCCTCTGAAAACTCTGATGGAACTAATAGGAATGAATGTAACACGTTTCAATAGGGACTTTTTAGTTAGAAATTCTCTTCCCCAACCTTAAAAATTCTTGATATGTACTATATCCCCACACACATATACATATGTATATATAGCTGCCTGCCTAACTACTTATCTTGTAGTAATAGTTGTAGTGCTAGAAAAGGCTGAAAGTTTTAACACCACCCATACCCACGTAGCTGCATACATACTTGGACAGACAGATCCAAAGTCAAGTAATACACCAAAAGACGTTTGGCTTGACTATAGAGTATTAAATTGACAAGTAATTAATTAAACTGTATACTGTTCAGCAGTAAACCATTTTTATAATGTATTTATCAAGCACTTCTGAATGTAATTTTGTTAATTCGTACACATTGTTTTTTATTTTTCTATTAACTTTTTGCCTACATATTGTTGTCAACAAGAACGTTTCAGGAATTGTGAAAAGGATAATAACGCTTACACCAACTAGGAAGTTTCAGACTTCTTCTGTACTACTCATTTTCGGCAAGATTCACAATAGTTTTTCAACTAGCCGAAGTCTTCCGCCTCAGGCAGAAGTCTTAGTTGAAAAACTATGGTAAATCCTGCCGAAAACTCAGTAAGGAATAGGGATGGCATGATACAATAAAATTGTATCCCGATAAAACTTTTTTAATTATCGCGATAATCGATAATATGTTGATAAAAAAATTTTTGAGGCTGAACAACCATTTTAATTTTGTTAATTAAAAAAACCTTGGCCGAAGCACACAGTGCAACCTATGTGAATTGTGTGGCACTTGCCATTTGGGCAGTAGACATGAAAATGCACTTGCTGTTGTCCATTACTTCATCACCACGTAGAAACAATTTAGCAGTTTGTGCTCCTATTTAAAACTTAAATATTGTTTACGTTAAACTAACTCTCCAATCAGCTAAAGTGGTTAGCATGTACACTTGGTTGGAGAGCCCTTGTAATTCCGCAACGCCGCAAATTGCTTGTTTCTAGCTATTACGGTTTCCGAGATATGACAATTTAAGTATAGAGATTTGCAAGATAATTCGATAAATCGGAAAAAGTGCGACACGATAATCGATGAAAATTTTTATCGCGATATTTTCGAATTATCGATTATTGTGTCACCCCTAGTATAGAAGTCTGAAATTACCTAGTTGGCGTTTAAGCATTATAAACCTCTTCACAATTCGTAAGTCAAGCCAAGTAAAATGAGCCCGTTGGCATTCAGAATGTTGCAGGTAATATTACTTGCTCAGCATATCCGAAAATGAAATGTAAGCCTAAACAAGACTGAAGAGCTAGTTTGTTTAGGCTCACCTTTCATTTTCAGGATTTGTTACAGAGTAAGATTTGTTGGTAATATGTTCACAAAAAAATTCTTCTCAAACATGAAAACAAAACATGGAACCTCGGTGTATTCCATGATTAGCCTGAGGCACATCCTCTTGGTAGGCAGAGCCTACTAAAATTTTTGGAGGACTCCTGAACTCTTAATGTACATCATACCATCAATTAATATTTCATCATCTTTCACTTTTTTTCCAATTAGTTTTCTGTTCATTTTAAATCTTCGTCATCTGTGATTACTTTTACTCTACTGCTTGCTATCGATGCTTCCACGAAAAGCAGAATGTTGTTTGTAGATTAAAGATAAGTTTCCCTGTCATGCAACTTAACGAAGCGAGTTGCTTGTTCCAATGTGCGAGCGTGGATATCGGTGTGGGGCAGATAACCCAGTTTGGGTTCTTGCTTCCTAAAAAAAAAAAAAAAACATAGGTTCCTATACTGTCATAGTTAGAAGCAGATATGCGTGTCAATGCTCCTTTTACACATATTGGCCAGGCTATGGTATTCAAGTTTAGGCACGTTCTCTTGAGCCAACCAGACATCACTGCTACGCCCGTTAACTAAAACACTGCTTTGCAACCAGTCTCCATATGAGACGGCTACAATTTGCGGAAGAAAGGTGTCTTACAAATATTTCTCCATTAAGTGCTATGCCAAGTGATTTTTCCTAAAGCTTCCATAGAGCAGCGGAGCTACCATCGGGAGTCGGTCGTTGAGCTAGCTTTTAGTCAAGCCGATGCTGTGAGACCTAATATCGTACATACAAAATCTACCAAGGTGTCTGGTACCAGAATGTAAAATTGTCTGATCAGATTGTAAAGTTGTCTGATGAAAAGCGTGCTTTTAGGTGAAAGTATACAACAAATTACGTGATTTGTAGGATTTTGTCTGACGACGGTGATTTTGTTAGGTACCCTAGATACCAGGATACGGTATATTTTGCATGTATTGCTGATATCTTAGTCTTAAACAACGTTGTTTCCAAACCCTTACGCTGCGAAACATTACTAAGATTGTAAAGGGGAAAAGAAAAGATTTCACTTGCTTAATATTACAGTAGGCCTAGTTGCCAACAAATTCTGAACATTTAGCATTTTTAAGTCCAAGAAAATCCGTTTTCACAGCACTGGCTTGACAAATGGCTCGTGTTTTAAGTTCTGCGTATATCCAGTCTCCCGTGCAGCTAGCTGAACGACTGGCTCGCGATACAAACTCCGCAGTGAATAAGGTGTTATTGTCACTACTCTATCCTGACTTTGAACCTTAAATTATTTCAAGTTTCTATTTCTTAAAAATAATTTACCTTAATCATATTAACAGAATTCAATACACAAACCAAATAAAACAAGTATCTCATCACTGTTTGATTTGGTTTGCCTGTGAACTCCATTTGTCAAGCCAGTGCTGTGGAAACGGATTTTCTTGGACTTAAAAATGCTAAATGTTCAGAATTTATTGGCAACTACTGTAATATTCAGCAAGTGAAATCTTTTCTTTTCCACTTTACAATCTTAGTAATGTTTCGCAGCGTAAGGGTTTGGAAACAACGTTGTTGTAGCCGTCTCATTGTAGCCGTCTAAAAAACCAAAGTAACAATATCAAGTCCGTGTTTACTAAATTATTTTAAGTTGAATTAACCCCAACCTCCCCACCCAGGACATAAAACAAATCCAAGACTACCCATTTAACACGAGCACTGGCCACCATTGGCTAATTCGTGACCAGTGCCAGGCGAGCAAAATTTACGGCACTGGAGGTATTTGGAATTCAGTGTCTATTTCGATTATAAGATACAGACGAACTGTGCAATAAAATCTACTTTGAAATTATACCTGCACATGATTGAAACGGTACGTCAAACATAAAAACAACAGATAAGATTTAGAACACATTTTGAGGACGTAAAGTGTAAACTCGGTTTTACATCTTTTTCATACTGGCTGGATCAGCAATTTACCAGCTGCCATCTTGTGTGCATGTTAGATTCGTGTTCAAGAAATGACGTCACACTGTGCTTCAATCATCATGCTATGGAAGCTTGAGTTATTTCCTAATTCCCTGATTATACATAGACAATAATTTTTCATTTTCCTGTTCGTTCCAGATCCACTGCATTACAATGACAGCGATGAAGGATGGGTGGACCTCAGCGACTCTGAAGTAGATGGAAATCCCAAGCATTTGTCTCTCCCCTTGTGCGTATTTCCAACTAATTTGATCCATTTAGAATACCGACAAATCGGTCGACTTGGCAGTTTTACTTTGGTCAAAGTTCATGATAAACACTCATTGTTCAATAACGCTGAACCAAAAGTCAAAGGTGTTTCACCTCAAAATCTGCAAATTTTAAACAACCTTTACTGGTTGCCTTTCTTCAGGCAGCTAAGCCACTAGCAACCACACTCGCATTCCTTCCAGATCCACACTCACACTCCGCGGGTGTGAGGTTTGAGGTGAAAACCTTTGATTTTTGGTTCAGCGTTATTGAACAGTTAGTATTTGTCTTGATCCGTTTAGTTTTCATTTATAAAATGCAGCTCACCCCAAGTATGGAAAAAGTTTATTAGCAAATTTTACATTGCTTACGTAAAAAACTTTTGTAGAAACCATAGAATCTTTAAAACCACATATAACACAAACCAAACACTATTGCCACAAAGAAGACTCTACTACAGTACTTACTTAAATTTTTGAAGAGTCGACCGTTCTTCTTCATCGGAAAACATGATAAAGGTGGAAAGACGTTCATAGGCTACATATTAACAGTTGTCGGTTTGAGCGTGACGTCAAACTGTGGACAACTGTTGATATGTAGGCTACGAACTTCTTTCCACCTTTTTCGTGTTTTCTGAAGAAGAGCGGTCCACTCTACGAAAATTTAAATAAGTACTGTAGTACAGTCTTGTTTGTGGCATTAGTGTTTGGTTTGTTATATGATCAGCCACTGTAATCACTGATTACTGGTATTTCGCGTCTCTTTGGTATGCGTTCATGATGTAAATGAAGGTAACAATTATCATCCAACTTACAGATTAGGATATCTCTGTAAGTTCCTACATTTAGAAATCATCCGAAGCACTTCATCGTGCAAAAAATAGGAAGCACTTCTTTGACTTTGGCAACCTTGTTGGACATTCGTACGTTTAATAGTTGCAAATTTCCGATAGCTCTTACTAGGGTGAAACACTAAAATGAGACAATAAATGCACAGTAAGAAAATACCACCAAATAAGTCAGTATTCAAACCCAAGAAACAGTTAACTTAATGTAGGTAAATGACCTACTACATCTTTTCCGTATTGGAAGCAACTTCTAACAAAAGCCCAGCCATGAACAATTTCCCCAGAAACGCGGATTTCCTCATTTTCCTCAACTTCCAAATTCATGTCAGTTGTGCGTAGATGACTTGATGCCGCCGTGTATCTCTAGAATCATTCGTTATTCACCCAAAGTCCCAAATAAATCATGCGTGATTTTCTGTATGTATTTGGGCTTTATTAAAAAAAAGTCTCCAAGATATCTGCTGTACAGTGAAAGTGAGGTAAACGATGATAACTGCAAAAAACAATTGGATTTGGTTTGGTGGTGGGACGAGAAAAAGTTATACTGCCTTGCAGGTAACATAACAGTTAACCAACATTAACAGTTAACCAAAAAGAAATTGTGCCTCTATTTTTTTTTGTATCTTACTGACTGTAATAACTTCCTAGGCCCCTAGATCTTTGCTACAGTCTCCCCTTTTCCAGGCAATGTGACTGCTTTCTAGGTCTGATTAGTTCTTATTTTAGCGACATGACAAACTATCAGATCATTAATTCATAATGCAGTGTGTAAGTGCAAGTAATATGCACCAACTTGCGCTTAAGATCTCCCCCACCCAAAAAAAAATTGGTAGCCCCCCCACTCCCACAAACCTCGTTAAAAATTTTCCAAATATTTACTCTTGATTTCCATTTGGAGGAATGATCTATGTATGATGCTTTTTGAAAGCAGTGGCAGACGAAGCCTTGCATTAGCTTGATGAACATCTCGTAAGGGAATATTTCTTGGGTTTTAATATTAACCTATTAAATAGCCGTTTTCTTATTGTGCATTTATTATCACGTTTTAGTGATTTGGCTGAGAAAGACTGAACTTTCAAAAATATTCAACCATTAACGGGTGATGTTGTCAAACATTAAACATCAGCGTTGTGCTTTTTTTTATTTGTACATTTTTTATTTTTACTTTCATCCTCTACGTACAAGACTTGAACATCATTTAACATCCTGTCATCTTCGCGATTACCTCCTGATGTAGTCATTTGGATGAACTTCCCTGTTCTGCAAGTTGGGTGGGAGTGTTAGTTTAATTTAAGCCATCGATTCATTACAACACATGCCGTGGAAACTTAAGATGCAGTACCAAAATCTTGCTCCCATAATTGGCTGAGCGAGCAAATACTCTACTGAATTTTGTTTGTGTGTGGTGTTAGTCTGTTTGGAACTTGATAATGTTCGCAATTTTGTTCTCGTACGGTTGAAATGTTATGACAAGAGAACTTTGGTACATGAAATACAAAAATTCGAAGATGAAATTCATACCTCATATATTTTCCGAGATATTTGGGTTTACCGTTGGATGACTAATCTGGTTTTTAGTAGCGGCGGTAAGGGAGCCTGGTCTACGTGGCTAGTAGCTCTGAGCACTACATGAAGAATACATTTGACATTATATTCCAGTGATATATCTTTTATAGTGTGAAGAATGCAAAAAGTGGTACAAATGGTAAAAAAAAAAACCAATATTACTGCCAATTTCATGTGTTCACTCTCAAGGTTAAAAATCAAAGAAGTGTAATGATAAGTCTACAACTTCCTGTTGTAGACCTTACTTGGAACTGAACTACTTGGTGACTAATGAACTAGTCTTATTTTTTTTTTATTGTTAAGCATTTATAACAAAAGTGTAATTTTGTTGTAAATGCAACACAAATTTGAATTATTTTGCGTAGATTTACATAGATTGCGTAGTAAAATGCCACGAGTAACTCATTTTGTGCTGTAGAAAGCTAAAGGATTTGGTTCGATAAGTAAGCGATTTCCGCCCCCCCCTTTCAACTTAAAAAACAAAACGGGACTTACATTTTTCATCCATTCTTGGACTGACTTGTACTCATAGTTCGATCACGCAAAACCAAAAGTCAAAGATCTTCAAAGATTTTCTCCTCGAAACTTACGAATTTTCGACAACCTTTACTGGTTGTCTTCACCGGCACCCACACTCACAATCCTTCCAAACCCAACGAACTTCGGTGGCTTAACTGCCTGACGAAGACAACCAGTAAAGGTTGTCGAAAATTCGCAAGTTTCGAGGGGAAAACCTTTGAAGATCTTTGACTTTTGGTTTTGCGTGATCGAACTGTTGAGTATAAGTCATGAACTTGAACCAAAGTGGAAATGCTGAGTCGACCGATTTTTCGGTATTGAAAAAAATTCTTGCACTTATTCAGGGGTTCTCACCTGAACACGACTGTTGCAGAGGTTACAACCGACAGGTTATAATAATAGTCACAGCTGAAAATATAAACAAGGTGCATGGAAACTCCCAAGTAAATATTTTTTATGAAGGTTAAGTGAAACAACCATTCTGCACGTCTGCACATTGGGATGACAATGTTTTGCCTTTTGCAAAGTAAGCTTAATACATATTCAAACTCTTCACAAATTTTTCTTTTTGGACCCAATGACCGATGTAAATATTAAATTGCAGTAGTTGGTTCTTATCATGACAGGAAGCAACAGAGCAAAAAAATATATAGTTCGTTTTATTTGGTTCAGTACAACTGACGATTAAAAAAAATTGTCCCACGGAAATATTCAAATAAAAATAATACTAAAAAAGAAAAGCTGTATTTTCTTGTATCAGATTATTAATGAACTTGGCACCAAAGTGTGATGCAGAGTGCTGAAAAAAAAAAACCCTGATCTTATTTGACTGTGTACAAACAAGTCCAGAGCTGTTTGTTCATCTGATCTTTCATTAAGAGATAAATTTATCTTAGAAACCTTCTCGTGTAAATGAGCAGATAAATTGGGATAGCATCGTGAATATGAAGTTCGGCATGCTAAGTGTTTATGCATAGGCTGTATTTTTAGTGTTACCAAGAATTTATAGGGTTTGGAGGAGAATTTGTAACTCTAAAAAGTCCCTATTGAAATACGTTAGATCGGTCCCCATTAGTTCAGTCCGAGTTTTCAGAGGGCGCCACGTGTTCCATCTGATAATTTTTTCTCGTTTTTCAGCCCAAATCTAAAGTAAACTAAATTACAACTAAGCTAGGCTAAATAATAATTAAAATCAAGCTAGTCTCGTTTAGTTTAGTTTAATTTTAGGCTGAAAACTGAATAGAAATACCCACATAAAACACGTGGCGCCCTCTATAAACTAAGACTGAACTAATACGACTGTATCCAAGACGTTTCAGTACGGGTCTTAGTCACAAATTCTCCCCAAACCTATAAATTCTTGGTGTTACACATTTAAACTAAGCATTTTAATCAAGTTTGAAGGTCAGTTACTCGGCCGAATGAGAAGATATAATATGTTAGTTCATGTTCCATGCTCACAGGGCAGAAACATATGTTTTCTACCCAGTGCTCCACAGGGCTGTGCCTAACTGCTCCACTTATAATTTCTGCCCAGTGCTCCACATAGAGTTTTGCCCCCCTCCCCTCCTAAAAATATCTGGGGTAGTAATTTCGTCTTTAAACTCATTTCTTTCATGCACGAAAGCTCCCTTTTTGTAAATTTGAACCAGATCAGAACAAAATTGAGCATGTGACTGTGTCCCAAACAGAAAAAAATCTCACAAACGGACACAAATTCAGGCCTCAACTTCGTTCAGCCAATTACTGTAGAAACATTGACGCTTATTGACCTGAGAGCATTTTACTTTCCCGTAAGAGCACTAGAAACACTAGTTCGGTTTATTTTTATTTTTTGTTGTTTTGTTTCTGAAAGTTTTGGTAATTGCTTTGTTATGCACTTATTAAGTACGAAAAGAAACAAGCTGCAGGAAGTCAGTTGATTCACATGTTGGATAAAAAAGGCATATTTCTTTTGTAAAGAGTTGGTGGTATGAGTCACTGTGTTATTTACGTGGTTTAATCAACTCTCTAGGAATACAAAAGTTCGGGTCCGCAGTCGAAAAGCAGGTTGCCGGCGGTCAGGGTTGCGCAGATCCTGGTCACAGAGTTTGAGAGATTTGGCAATCGGAGGTGATGGTAAAGAAATTCCTATCGAATCCAATGATTCCCATGCTGGAGGTGAAGACTATAATGATGTAAGTGCAGGCTATATCTCATTTGACTTAAGGCTAATTTGTAACTTTGAGGTACACCTTGATAGACTTACAACAAAGAAAGTTGTAATGCAATATCACCAACTTGGCATCTCGGGCTTAACTAAGCTTAATTACAGTACTGTTAAAACTGACATGTGTGAAATACAGGTTTCTCATTTATAAAACCATTCTTTTCATAGGCTTAAGGTTACTGTACTTGTTTTTTTTTTTTAGCATGACAGTTGAGTGTTTTGTAATTGGCTGTGTTCATGAATTTTAATGAAATAGTAGTAAATTCTAACAAGTGGTCGTAAAGGTCTAGTCATTAATTAGTATTTCTTTTGCATTGTTTTCTGCCTTCTGATGTGGTAAAAGCCTTTTTTTTATTTTTGTTGGCAAACATTTTATTTTACCTTTTTCCTCCTAGTTTGAAGATTTTTTTGATAGCGACGAATCCGACTCAACGAATCCTGACCATCATTACGAAGCTCTGTACGAAGTTGTCCACAAAAGAACAGAAAGCCAAGAATCTGATCTTGCGGGAGAGTGGTATAGGGCAAGGCAAAGGTTGGTAGTTCATTTTGCAGCGATTTAGGAGTTGGTGGGTGGGGATAAAAAAATTGTGTGTTGTAATAGCATTATGCAAATTATGCCCTTCGTTTACTAGTAGGATAGTCATGAATCCTGTTTGTTGATGAGGTCACGCAGGAAAGGAAGTCTAGGTTATTTTCTAATCTTGCGTTTCATGTGGAAACAATTTAACGCCACTTGTCTGCTGACAACAGACTACTAATTGTGCAGTTTTATAGGTAACTGGACAATATTGCGCTTAGTGCTCACAAAAACAGTTTAGCATCATTATCCACTTTGATTTCAAGATGTATGAAGAAATTTAAGACTTAATGTGTGCAAATGCAACAACAGCATGGAGAAGGATTGACCATGGTAGAATATTTTACAATTTTTATTATTGATGAACCATTCAAAGCTTGGCCAGTTACTGGAAAGGGAACCTTGGGCAAGTCCCTGCCTGACCTACGGATCACAGCAGTATGAGACTGCCTAGATCCATCAGCAGTCTGAGGAGTTAAACACTGCTATTGTATGTCATCTTTCAGCCCTATTGTATGTCATCTTTCAGCCCTCCATGATCGGAAGTATTATCATTAGAATTTCTTACTCCCCTTTACCCTCCCACCCAGCCCTCTAGATTTTACCAGTCTGGTAAGGTTTGAATTTGGGCCAGACACGGCCCAACACTGCTTATAATAATACTCTTGAAGTATACTTCATCTTATTAAGTTGTGATTGTGTGCTTGTGGCGGATAACAGAAGTCGTGCAATTCAGAAAAGGGAACCAAGGGAACTAAGTAAAATATAAAAAATACTGTCGTGTTGTAATTATTGCATATAAATTATATTGGATAAAAACACGGTACGGAGTAACAAATTGTATTAAGCTAAAAATGTGTATCGATTAGTGTATCTTGTATCCTCACAAGGCCAGTCTTTAATGCAGACTGTTTGCTTTGTTTACCCTTTACCTTGTGATTTATTCCTTTTTTTATTACTCACATTATTTCTAGTGTGGAGGCTAAGAAGCAATATTGTTTTCCCTCCTTGTGTATGTTTGTGACCTCTAGGTCACCACTGAGGAAGACTGAACAGCTGCTTAGCTCAGCTGGAGCCTGTAGCTTGTATCTGCCCCAGTATTGCAGTGGTTAGAGCGCCAGGCGTAGTCAGTGGGAAGTCCTGGGTTCGTGGGCAGTTGTCTTTTCTTTCTTTCTCAGATTAGTGTATCTTGTATCCTCGCAAGGACAGTCTTTAATGCAGACTGTTTTCTTTGTTGTATTAAAGTATCAGGGTGCAACTAGACTAACCTGTACTAACCAATAAGCATTTTGCATTATCGGTAAGATTTAAAGGCACAGCCTTTTCAGACCAAAGAATCTAACTGATTTCAAAATTAATGATTCGGTTGGCACGCTGCAGCAGCTGTCATTTAACCTGTGTCCCTGCCCATGCACTTGAACGCATAATATCTTAATCCAACGTGCCTTTCCACCCACGCACACCAACACAAAACTATGAGCGTGAGCTGTCAGTAGGCAACATGTGACTTCTACCCTCGACCCCATGTCATACCAGACCCGGAAACGGAGTAAATAAGTGAAAGTCAAGCAAGTGTATGTTGTTCACAAACATTGTAGAAAGCATGGACGCTAAAGGTTTTTTTTTAGTAAACCTAGAGGTTTGGTAGCCCTTCTAAAACAACTTTATAAAGTGTTTTAAAGAAGTTGTTGTTAACACCCACCACAGACTGCAACCATTAATTATTGTTTGTGAATTTTGTGGCCAGAAAGGCATCAAGCTACAGGGTGATACGATTCCAAGTGGCCCAAGTACAAAAGCCTTAAAACTGTCAAAATGAATTTCTGGCAGTATTACTGATGGAAAGTGTATCTTTTTTTTAGATAGTAGAATTTAACAGGTGACTGGCCACCCCCCACCCTAAAATGAACCACAGTAATTTGCTTCAAATCGACACACCTATAAAATGTATAACCTAGACAAGATCGGATGATCTAGCTTAATTAAAATATAAATGCCGTACAGGCATATTTTTGTGCCTGTATTAACTCCAGTCTTCTTTTTTTTTAGTGGAATGCAAAGCATTGAAAGCGTCGATGCTGCATGTATCTTAGAAGAAATCTCCGACTCGAAAGAAAACCTCCCTTCAAGGTCGTCCCAAACCATTGACAGTGCAACTGGCGACAAAATGAAGCAACTAAAGCGTAACTGGTCTCTTACTAAAAGTGACATTCGTCTTGAACTGTCATCGAGACTTAACAAGATAAGAGTAAAGAAAACGTCAACCAGTGCTAGTGATGTCCATTTAGAGACCTCACCAACACAGCCGGTTGACAGCAAAAAGAAGTCGTGGTCACTGAGAAACAAGTTTGCACGCAAAAAGTCGGGCTCGAACTCCCCCACAAAACGGTCTCCTTCGCCAAAGAAAGAGAGTGCCCATTTTTACGTGCAGAATTATGTCACTCAGTCGTCTACAGAATCTTCCAGTGATACCATCTCTTCTTCGTCAAACAATACCCAGCAGCCTTCAGGTTCAATGCAATCCACAGACCGTCAGCATGGAGAATCAAACTCACGTGGCCGTGGTTCAACGGTGTCAGACTCTCCATCTCATTCCATTTCGCCTTCAAACCGGGGACGTCGTTCAGTCTCTGGATCCAATGTTGTACGACCAAAGACCGCTCCGCCAGCTCCACCAGCTCATGCTTCTCGACTGCGTAATGGCAGTACGTCGTCGCTTGACTCGTCCCAGGCTGGAGGCCAGGCAGCATATCTGAAGCACAGCAATTCGGATGTGCAGGATGCAATAGACAGAGCTCGGTATAAGAGTACGGACAGTTCTATACAACTAGATGAAGTCTATATTGCTGTGCTAAGATGTAAGTGAAATGAGTAACGAGTGTGTTTTCCTTTTTAAAATATTCCCGATTTTTTTTAATGCGCTTTCGTATAGCTGTTGCATATATCTGTTTGAAATGTTGATATCGGGAACTTATCCTTGACAAACTGTTTACTCTTCATTTTAGCAAAATCTGATTCAGACACAGAATCAGTGCGATCTGGTGTTCGCTATGCTGATATTGATTCAGCAAAGCGGTTTGGAGCAGTTATGGTATCAAGATCAAACAGCAACGTCTCGTCAGGAAGTGAGATGGTGGTTATTATACCCAAATCACCTAAAACAAGGTAGGAAAAATATGTTCTTATATGTAAATTTTGTTTCTCTAAGATTCATTAAAGTGTAAAACTAAGCAAGCCAAGCCAGATAAGGTTTGGAAGCAATTGACGTGTGCTAAGTAAGCAAACACTTCTAAAAAATTAACCAAAAAAGCTTATGGATTTAATAAATTTAAATGTGCTCTAACTCATTTAACAGTTCGAGCACATTTGACTGCATTGGCAAAAGCTCGTTTCCTAGTCTACCTCTGATTCGAAATACTAAATGACAATCTCATAAGCTTTAATGTGTTAGGACAGTTCCCAAACAAAGCAGACTCGCTGCCATGTTTAAGCCATGTTTGCGTAAACTCGCTGTGCATGCATGGTGCATCTGTCCCTACTGGGCAATTGATTATCTTACCAGTCATAGTCAACTAACTAGTAATTCTATTAGCGGCCCGACTCTTAAGGAGCCTGAAACCACCCAGGTTACTTACAGGTTGAAAAGTCAAATGGGCAACAGAATTAGGTTTGTATCTGTATTCATTTAACACGGGGTTATTTGCTCCTTGAAAGATTTGCAAGTTAACTAATCAGTTTACTCAGAAAAGAAATATACTCATTAAATGTAAGTAGTGCATTTACGTTGATTTCTAATCGTGTTTGACACCAAAACGTTACACTATAAGCCAAAGTGAAACTAAACGTGAAAACAAAGAGGAGTAAACAATTGATTGTGTCGAACAAAGTCGTCGTTGGACATTGCAATCCAAGAGCCGGAGAAAAGTTCTGTAAGAGTCGAGCCTGGAAACTGTGCCACTGGACATCACCAGCAACCAGGCATTCGGATTGCTCAAGAGAAATGCAGGTAGGTAGGGTGAGATGTACGGAGGGGAGGGGGAAAGGGGACAGGTAGGGAGAGATTAAGGGGAGGAAAGGGGAGGGGCAGTATCTAATTCAACTACCCATCCAAATTTGACTACATGTAGCAAATGGGGATGGGAAGTACTGGGAAAGGTAGGAGAACGGGGAGGGTAGGGAGAGAATGGGAGGAAAGAGGGAGCATTATAGGAGACAAATTACCTGTCTCAATGAATGTCTAGCCAACACCGAGCGAAAACGGGGAAACGACCACTGGCAAAACAAAGCCACAAATAGAAAAGAAGAAAAATTGCCTGTCAAACCAAGCACTGGACAAACATCGCGAAACAAAAACCCCAGGTGAAACAATATAAATAAACACATGTCATACACTGCGTGGTCTCAGGTTGGAGTGCTTTATTACTACACCCGACATGCTTATTACACAAGCAAGCCATCGCCTGGATTGGTGGTGGCATCTAGCGGCTCACCAAACAACTAATCTTAGGCTGTGCGCTGACCTTTACATACACAAAACCATCAGTAGTTTCGACAACATAAGCTGTAGGAGTAGGGCCACACTGAAAAATCCTAGCTAGTTTTGACGTCTTTCCCATCCTTAACCAAACTAGTTCATTAGGTTTTAATTCGATCAAACCTATAAGATTGCTGCTGATGCAGTTTGTTTATAATAATACACCAAAAAAAACCGCACAGCCAAGGGCTCGTAGTAGCTTAAGAAGTAGCAAACCTGTGTTGAACTTGTCCACGGTAGCCTTAAACAAGTTCACATTTCCAGCACTAACCGCGCTGGCTGGAAGTGCATTCCACGAGCTTATAACTGTGTGCGAAGTCATTATGTCGCACTTCTAACCTTCAGAGACTCTGAAGTGTGTATCATTGATCAAACTGTCCGACGCTTTTCAATCATTGTTTGTCGTTGTAAAACCCATGTTGTCTCCATGTGATAATGCTGTTCGGTTGTCCAATTTTTTTTTCAAGTACAATATGATAGTTGTGTCAGCCGTGGGATTCGAACCAGCATTCACCTGGTTTGGAGACAAGGCTGCAGACCACTGGGCTTTGCTTGCTCGCTTTACTCGGATCCCTGCGAACCCCTCACAAAGCTTGCGGTGCGCCTGGGAACCGACTTTTGGCCTGTCTCGTAGATGTAAGCTGTATGTGGCCAAGTAGCTTTTTAGCACATCAGACAGCAATAGCTCATTGCCTGCTGTTGACCTTTAGATAGAGGTAAATCTCACACCAAGGGATTTGTTTGGCCTGAGAGACTTCAGGGAGTTGTTCATTACCAAGAAAAGAGGTAGCACGGAGGTTGTCGTGGCCACCATGAAGCACTTCACACTGGCTGGCATTGAACTTTATGACATTGTGCAGGACCCATTTGCTAGTATGGTCAAGGTCACCTGAAATGATGTCACAATCTTCGGTGTGAGCTGTTTGCTTGAACAGTTTATCATCAAGGATGAGGCTACTTTGAGATTTACCAAAGTCCGGCAGATCGTATAAGAAAAACAGGGAGACCCAGAACTGAACACCCCTGAGGACGGGTGCCCTATCTGAGGCACGTACTTTGTAAACCACTCACTTCTTGCGACCAGACAGAAAAAAATTCCAAGCTAATCGAGCATGTTTCCAGTGATGCCATGGTTTTCAAGTTTTTTGAGAAGACGGGGGAACGGAGAAATATACAATATTACTATCTCTACAAAAAAAAAAAATAAATAAAAACCAACAAGAAAGTGCTTCAGCACTAAAGGGCGGATTATTATCAGTAACCACGTCCAGCGTAGGGCCACACCTAGCACAAATTGACTTTAACATAGCAATCACAGACTCTGCTGTAGTGAATGAGCGAGCCTTAGCGAGCGACTCGGCCAGTGCAGTTTAAAGGGATTAAAATACTCTGGCCTCTACAACGTAGGCTATTGTCAATGAACAATTCATCTTTAAAGTTCCAGTACTGCTTTAGATCTGGGTGCTCAGTTTCCCGAGATCTGGCAAACCTACATCTGGATCTGGATTTACTTTACACATCGTGTATAATATTGTACCTTCAGTTGTTGCTTTTTACAAACAAGCCATGTTTTCAATTCTTACATCTGCACAAACTATGAACTACGTGGTCTGTTTGTGAAGTGTTTACAGCTCATCAATGGGTGCTCTGGATTGTAAACAAGATTTGCAAAGACATCCTGTTAAAAGTGCATCTCGTAGCTCCATTTGCTCACTTGGAAAATACTGTACTCATTTGCTTACCTCCGCAGTGTAAGTAACAGTCGCTGCAATCAAGGAGGTATCTTGTCAAATACTTAACCGTAGTAATGGTTTGTGATCTGTTTACAGCACAAACGTACTACCTACCAAAAATGTAAGTGTGAAAACGTTCAACAGCAACCACTAGGCTTAACACCTCTTTTTCTATGTGTGTATATTTCTTTTGACACTATAAGGGTTGCATAATGATACTGTACTGGCTTGCCATCCTAAAACAAAATTTCTCTTAAACCAAAAGGACTCGCATCCATTGATATCACTGTTGGATTACTCTTGATGAAAAATAGCTAACGCAGGTGCTTTAGTTACTACCAACTTTAACTCTGTATATTTGTCATGGACTTTATCCCAATTCCAACATCTTTGTACAGCAATTCCTTAACTCCATTGTGTGAGTTGACAAATGTGGCAAAAAAGAGTTTATAGCACCAAACAGGTTTTCTAAATCTTGTTAACAAGTAGAAGGCATTAACGTAACGGCTTTATCCTACCCAGATCAATTTCTACACCTTTTGCAGATGCCAACATGTCCTAGCTAATTTAATTTTGTGTAGACCTACTAGGTATTGTTTTTGTTCAACTTTAGATTATTAGATCTAGCTGTGTCTAATAAAGCTTTCAACTCTTCATCAGCTGTTCATCATGATCTTGACCAACTTTACCCCCACACGCAGCGTCGTCAGCAAATGGTTGAATGCACTTCTCATTTGTAAATAATTCGTCTGTGGTTCTCTAGGAAATTTAGGGTACAACTGAAATCCCAGACTGCAAACCCAGAGAGTGATAAAAGTACACGTCATGGAACTTCGTGGTCTAGTGGTAGCTGCCAAAATCCATCTTTAGCACCTATAAGTGTAAATTTACCAGCTACCTCTCAGTTTTTGAAAAACGCTTTCCATTGTTGGCATAGGATAATGTTTCCTCAACAATGCGTCATTTAATAACCTTGGATCCAAAGCAGATCCACATTTTATCATTAGCTTTTCTGGTAACTGCAGGTGGATGTACCCATTCTGTAGAGAGCTCTCTTCATCGGTTCCTGGTTTTACTGACTTCTTTAGTTTTGCTAGCTATACTTTCTAGTACGTAAAACCTATCTTCTTGCACGTGGCACCTGAGAGATTCGTTCTCTGTATGGGTAGAGGGTTGACATCGGCACCCGTATCAAATTTAAACACTACCTGTTGATTGCCATTTAATTCACGATGCCTTTCGTCATGTTTAACTTGATTGACCTGCAAGCTTCCGACATACAGTACATCATGGCCTTGCTGATTATCTTCCTTAATTCTGTTTGCAACTTGCTGTACCTAGTTCGATTCTTGATTTACTACAAATCTATCCAAATACTGGGCAATTTTTGAAAGAATCTCGTCACATTTTGAGTAGGTACGAGTCTTTCTTGCTTCTTAGTTACTCGACTTTGAGTCAATTTATTTTGGGTGTTCTTTCTTTCTTGCCGACCCTCTTGGTTTTTCAGGTTGAGCGTTCGATTTTAGGTTGATCGCAACGCTGCAACATTAATTGGTATTACTATACTCATGGTCATTACTTGCTTGCAACTCCTCTCAGCAGCTCTGCATATGTCGACTGCTTTTCGTAAGTCAAAATCATGTTTTAACAGATGCTGTCGTAAGGCATCAATCATTCTCTCCTACCTATTGCAAGTCTATGGCAAGTAATTTTAACTTTAACTTTATTTGTCAACGCGCCTAAATAGGCATTTTATGACATAAATTTCAACACATAAATATGCACAACTTCAGTTTCGGTGCTTGCAAAGACTTATCTAAGGACTGACCTTGCTTCTGCACAGTGCAATTGAACAAGTAGCACACAAACTTGATTTTTGTACACCTTGTAATGTTGTCACACCTTGTAAAGTTCGTCGAACTTTGCAAGTATGTGAGCAGCAGTGTGTGAATCACAACTCTTGAGCCGGGATGAACAAAAGTGATGAATGCAGGCCTACGCAAGTTGTCCGATCGTGTGCAGTAGAAGGGCTCTGTGCTCTTTAACACAGGTTTCAAATCAAAACCAAGGTGTCAAAATAATTATTGCAGTTACAGCGCCACTTTTTCCAAGAGGTCGCTGGCACATTTCGTTTTACAAATGCGTTGGACCTCTTAAAATGCATCCATGTTATCTTTACAAGCCAAGCTCTATTGGCAGCCCCATTTCTAACTTCTACTTCTTACCGAAGGAAAAAATATTGCCAAATTCCTCACTCAAATTGTACTGATGGATTTGCTGAACTCACTGGGCCTCTTCTGAAACCATGTACAATATGTGTGTTGACATGTAATCGTGTTTGACACCAAATACTCGAATATAAATGAAAACTTATCATACAGTCCTTGGTCTTAGCTTGGAGTGCTTTATTTTTTATTACTAAACCTAACATGCTTATTGCACAACAGGCCATCGCCTGGATTGGCGGAGACTTCTGGCTGTGCATCAAGCAACTAATCATAGGCTACCTATCTTTATGTATACACCATTCAGTACAGTCTAGATACAACTATTCTTAAACTTACGAAAAGCGAATTGCCAACTGGCAAATGTTGCACTATGTAATAGGTCCATTCATTTAATAGGTTTTGACGACTATCAGGAGCATGGTAATATTACTGCATGTTCCATCTGTCGTTCTGCATTGTGAACCCACGCAGTCAAATGTGGTACTAATGGTCGTAACTATTTTTCTGCGATAAGTCACGTTAAAAATGCTCTGTATAGGTTTTAACCCAATAAATACCGTAGGTGCAAAAAAATACGTTTTCTACAATTAATTCAGGTACGCAGCATCTCCGCGTGCAACAACGTTCCATGTCCGTTAAGCTGAGGAGGAGATGTCTTCTTCAAGCCAAGGTGGTCTGCGGGAGAAATAACATTTCTCCTCTCCTGACTCTTCACCAGTTCATGTGTATGCCAGAAAGTTGCTTTTTCTTTAGCATTGCTTTGGTAAAATAAGATTCTGGTGGTGTCGAATCACCAGCCTGAAGTCAGGAAACAAAACCTATAGTTTCTCTCCTAGGTGACCTTGTGACAAGGGATGACATATGAAACATTGGTTACAGCTTGGACACTCCCACATCTTACAGAGTCGGACTGGATAGCAAAGGGCACTTATGCCATTTAAAGAAATGATGGGGGAGGGGTGCCACGTGTTTTTCCAGGAACTAAAGTCTGATGGAACTGGAGAGCGTTCTAAGTTCCCCAAGCATTGTCCAGAGAAGAGGCCCCAGAGCCCCTGCTTTTTTTTAATATTCTTTTGGGTTCGAAGTGCATTCTTCAACACATACTATATATCAAGGAATGACTTTTTTTTTATGAACTTCTTTCTTGGATGGTGTGGGTTTTTTTTTTTTGGGGGGGGGGGGAGGATTGGGGTGAAGGGGCAGGGGATGAGTTTAACAAAGGCATTGAAAATGCAAGTTAGGGGAGGGAGAAGGAGACAAAAGGGGATTTGTGCTTGAAAGGAAAGTTCACCAGCGGAAAAGCATTCAATTTTCTTCCAGGGAAGGGTAAAAAAGAAGGCTACCCAAGGGACGCCAAAAGTGTAACAACGTATGGGTGCCATGGCACAATGTCAATATGGCCAGTCCGAGCCTGCACATCCTATGGACATGTATGCATGTTTAAGTTCCTGCTTTTTTTTTATATTATTATATAGACTTTTGGGAATATATTCCTCATCTAAATTTGTGGGGGGGGGGGGGGTAGTGAGGGGAAGAGTCATCAAATTAGCTTCAGATAGGTATACTAATGTTCCGGGCCACAATTTTTTTTGTTCCTGGAGATTATGCACTACCATAGGCCAGCAGCTGAAAAAATAAATGTTTTAACTTTTTATCTTTCCTCTGTTTCCTCCTCCTCCATGTTTATTTTCTCACATCCGTCTTCATTTATATTTTTTTCCGTAGCAGTATTCTAACTGGATGGTGAGTGTTTTACCTTTGAACCTCAAAAGCGTCTGGAAATATTTTTCTTCAATGTCGGACTAATTGCAATACACGTATTAAACTAAAAACAATAAGACTTTTCATTAGTATTCTCTTTGTTTATTGATAATAACACATTAGATAACGACATTCTACTTCACGTGTCATGCTTGAATACATCCAGATCTTGACACCGTCTGGTGGAAAACATAAACATTTTTCCAGGGTCAGTCACATTAGCTGGCAGTTTTCAGCACTTTGTATTTGAAGTTATATTTTGTCCATCTTAAAAGACGCAGAAAATATTTCAACGTGTAATGAAATACATCAAGAGAACGTTAACCTCCATAATGCCTCCTCGCTGTTTAAGGTGTGTTTTGGCATGATGTCAAACTTAGTTTTCTTTAGCATAGTATGAACTAGACTGTCGGGGGAAGTGTGTTTACAGTTTTTTTGTGCGTACCTTCACTTGGATGCATGTCGTTGGCAGCAGCTTTTATGTAATGGATCTGAAAAATGGTGTTTAATTTATACGGTAAAAGAAATACAGCACACTGGATACAGGTATCTCACAGAGTGAAATGTTTCTAAGAATGTGTTTGAAAATTAGTGGACACTGGCTGCTTATTGGCACAATTTACTTATTTTAAGTCTGCCAATGTTTGAGCGTAAAGAGTAATTTTTAACAAGAAAATGCGATAAGTTTAATTATTAGGTTCTGTAATTTATAAATTAGGATGAAAGTTGTAATTACCATGCATCTACATTCTTTACATGATACTATTTTTGGACTAAACCTCTAAACATAAGATATTTTTCTTCTTAAAACTCTACAACAACCTCTCCAAGCACACATAAAAGAAAGCTGTGTTAAGTTTGTTTGTGTAACGTTCGTGTTTCTTTTCACATAGATGCAGAAAGTTAGGTAACCGGGTAACTTGGTTACCAGGAAGGCAACACGTGCAATCTATTCCCATATGACACCTACTACAGGTCCTTTCCTTCCAGTTTCACTTTCCTCATTTTCTCACATAATTTGGTATTTTTTTTAATAAGTAAAAATTGATAACTTACTAAAAAAAAAAAACACTTTTAGCACCGTTGACCCGCCAAAATTGTAGGGAAGCTGTTCCCTCGGTCACCTCAGGCTCCCCACCTCCTCCGGGAAATCTCTGCTTACAACATGTGGGCTGAAACGCATGTACCCTGTTGCGATGTATAAACTTCAACTACACGAAAATATAACATTCACAACCAATTTGTATGAGAACTTGTTTAATATTTCTAATGAAGCTAAAGTATATAGCTACACACGAAGTCAGGAAAAAGCCATAGTCTGTTATTGTTTGCCATTGGGTTCGTTTGCACTCAAATCTTTATAGCGGCTAGTTTTGTGTATATAACATGGTGCCCATTTATCAAATTACAACAGTGAAATTGCAGCTATATTACTTAATATTAGCAAGAGTGAGATATAATAAAATAATTTTCCAGAGGAAAAAGATTTGATTAACACTAACACCACCAACCCACTTCAATTCAGAAGTTCTTAAATTTTCGAAGACAAACCGGTCTTCGAGCGACGCGATCGAGCAAAATTGTCAAATCGTTGACTGCAAATACGATGTAGCAAAGACTAATATTTTCTAGTGTTTTTGTGCTTCTGAGGAAGGAGACCGGTTTGTCTTCGAAAATTTAAGAACTTTGAATTGAAGTGGGTTGGTGGTGTTAGTGTTTATCAAATCTTTTTCCTCTGGAAAATTATTTTATTATGGCGTTCATACACCACTGTAATCGCCATTTACCGGTATTTTGCCAAGAGTGAGATAGGTGGTATCTCTTGATATTAGTGATACTTAGTGATACCAACAGACACAAGACACTGTAGATCTTACTGTATGGCGTTATAACAAAGAACTTTAGTTAAATACTTCATCTACTGCAATTGTGCAAGTCACTTTGTTCAGTTCTTATATTTATAAATTTCGTTTGTTAAGGCCGTTTTGCCAGCGGTTTATTACGAGACTTAAAAACTATGTCTCTCACCGTCTCTCCGGGCGATTACTTGCCAATCGCTTAACAGGTCTGGCTCAAACTTTGTATCCATTCCCCAACGCAGAAACTTTTCTAGCTCTTTGCGGCAATGTAGCTTTCTGTCAGTTCCGCAGAATTAACATTAATGAAATAGCAGCAAGGTGGATATCTTCTGCAGATACTGCTATCCCTGAAGCGTACGACGATGTAACGCCCTGTTTCTTCCAAGGGGTAGTATGCATTTAGGGTTACATGATTCTGGGTGCTGCTGAGTTTTTTAATTTACTGAAGACTGGAACATGACTACGTATTGTAAAGGCGTGCTGCTAACTTGTGAGTTGTGACGTCATCTTAGTACTACTTATGACTCCTTTGGAGTTGGTTTGGACTACGGGACACCTAGAAAATGTGCGGCAAAATCTACTTTTAAAGTACTTGACATGATAAAGTCACTAGGCCAATCATAAATGCAATTGGGTGGAAGATAGCAAATTAAAGCTTCGTTCACGCACAACCAAAAATTTCAATAAATACAACTTAGGCAATTTTTTGAAGGCATTTTAAGAACACTGTTGTATTTATTACTTTTTATCTGAATTGACGATGTACATAGTGACCACTTTCTTGCTAAGAGGGTTAAAATTACGTCCTCTCCGTGGCAGTTGCAAATACCCTCTTACGCACTCTAGAACACAGGCAGATGCAGCTTTGTGCTATCACTGACAACGATTAACTGGTGATGCAGAGATGAACTTGTACACTGGCCGAGTGAGGATGTCGTGAGTTTGGCCATCAGAAGCGGACTGGCAGCCAAAAGGCGCAGGTCCCGGATCTCCGGGGAGGAACTACTCCAGAGTGGGGGGTGCTGTCGCTACGGCCCCGGAAAACTCAACTAGGGGGTCT